>CAUYON010163133.1:0-36201 GCA_963573935.1 Arctocebus calabarensis | reverse complement strand
GAGTGGGCTCTGAAGATAAACTAGGGGAAAAGCTAGTTCTTAATAGCTATCTGACTTTTGAACACTTTTATTTTACCTTATAGTAACTTAAGTGCCTTACTTTAAGAACCCAACTTATGCCATGCTTCCTGTAGAAGATACCTGTTGTTTATTTATTTATTTATTTATTTTTTTTAAGACAGAATCTCATTTTGTCAGCCTCGGTGGAGTGCCATGGTGTCTCAGCTCACAGCAACCTCCAGCTCTTGGACTTAGGTGATTCTCTTGCCTGAGCCTCCCAAGTAGCTGGAACCACAGGTGCCTGCCACAATGCCCGGCTATTATTTTGTTGCAGTTTGGCCTGGGTTGAGTTTGAACCCACCACTCTCTGTATGGTGACAGCGCCCTTTACCTTGGGTAAAGTGCCATGGCATCACAGCTCACAGCAACCTCCAACTCCTGGGCTCAAGCAATTCTCATGTCTTCGTCTCCCAAGTAGGTTGGACTACAAGGCGCCTGCCACAACACCATGCTATTTTTTGGTTGCAACTGTCATTGTTTGGCGGGTCCAGGCTGGATTCAAACCTGCCAGCTCAGATGTATGTGGCTGGTGCCTCAACTATTTGAGCCACAAGGGCCGAGCCAGGATCCAATTTCTTAATCAAATAAGTTGAAACATTAAAAAATCAGTGGTTAGACCTTTAGAATAAAAGAGATATAACATTAAGAGTAAGTGAAAGAGTGTTTAAATCAGAGAAATTGCAATTAAAACCATAATCAGACACCAACACAAAACGACCACAGTAAAACTTCTAAAAAATGCTCTGTTGGTCCATCTGGTGATGCTATAGCAGCACACTGGAGATTGAGTCATTTACAAACACAGAAATTTATTCACTCACAGTTCTGCCTGCCAGGAATTCCAAATTTAAGGTCCCAGCATCTGCTCAGGGCCTTCTTGCTATGTTTTCGCTTGGTGGAAGACAGAAAGACAAGAGAGAGGGAATCTACTCTCCCACGAAGGCCCCAACATTGCAGCAATGGGGATTAAGTTTCTGAGACACTCACACCATAGCAGATCAACAACTCCCAAGTGTTGACAAGGATGTAGAACAGTTGAACTCTTACACACTGATGGTTAGAATATAGACTAGAACAGATGCTTTCAAAAGCTGGCAACATCCAATTAGCTGAGCATACACATACCCTATGACTCAGAATGCTACTCTTTGCCCAAGATAACTAACACAAATGACCATGCAAATGATAATATACAAGGAAATTCACAGCATTAGTTTCAGAATATGTCAGATATTGAAAAATGTGTAAATCCTCCCAGTGAATCCATAGATTTTGAAATACCCACACAATGTAATACTATCCACCAATGAGATGGAACATCTGCAAATATAAAAAAGAAAATGAAAGCAACACACATGTTATGTTGTCAAAAAAGAGATAAATACATGCTGAATGAGGCCAGGAATTTTTCTTCTAATGTCTTAGTGGAGTTTCATAAGGAGAGGAAAACCAGCACTCTAGTTCCTTTTATTTGAAGGCATTTCACGTTGTCTTATATTTCCCGCAGACTTATATGAGAGAGGCATCTTTCATCTGAGTCCTTTAAATGTGATGTACTACATAGGACAAGAAGACATTGCCATGTCTGATGGACAAGAAACAGAGTGCAATACAGGAGACATACATGGACTATAGTGACAGGCCTAACCCCCTAACTCTAAGGAGCCTTGAGTACTCACTACAAGACATCTGTTTTCGCCTGTTAAAGGGTGATCAGACCAACCCTACCACCTAGTCAAAAAAACACCAAATGATGTGATTTCTAGCTGGAAATGTACTCTGAATTCCTAAAAGGGAATAGAATTCACCAGGGAAATCCACAGAATTTAACAGCTAAACTGGCTAAAGCATAGTAAATGTGATGATTATAAAGTTTTCAAAAATGATTATTATTGTTTTATAATTATAACCCTTTAGAGTTTCATAAATAAATACTGCTTTACATGGGAGAAAGGCCACTGAACAATAGTCTTTACCCAAAGATATATGGCCCCATCTAACATCTACCACCATGAACAGACACAGTTCAGCTTGTGGCTTTTTTTTTCTTCCTAAGTGTACTGGTTAAGAGAGTGGGCTCTGAAGATAAACTAGGGGAAAAGCTAGTTCTTAATAGCTATCTGACTTTTAAATACTTTTATTTTACCTTATAGTAACTTCAATGCCTTATTTTAAGAAAAAAACTTATGCCATGCTTCCTGTATAAGAAAAATGTTTTAATTAATTTATTCATTTTTAATACAGAGTCTCATTTTGTCAGCCTCGGTAGAAAGCTGTGGTGTCACAGCTCATAGCAACTTCCAGCTCTTGGACATAGATGATTCTCTTGCCTCAGCCTCCCAAGTAGCTGGGACCACAAGCACTTGCCACAATACCCAGCTGTTTTTTTTGTTGAAGTTTGGCCAGGGCCAGGTTTGAACCTGCCACCCTCGGTATATGGGGATAGCACCCTACTCACTGAGCCACAGGTGCTACATGACGAATTGTTTTTAAATACACGTTACTTGGCATTTTATATTTTTGTAAACTTTTTTTTTTTTTGAGATAGAATCTCAAGCTGTTGCCCTGGGTAGAATGCCGCGGCGTCACATCTCACAGCAACCTCCAATTCTTCGGTTCAAGCGATCCTCTTACCTCATTTTTTCTATTTGTAGTACAGACGGGGTCTTGCTTTTTGCTCAGGCTGGCCTCGAACTTGTGAGCTGAAGCAATGCACCCACCTCGGCCATCCAGAGTGCTAGGATTATAAGCATGAGCCACTGCGCCCAGCCTTGGCATTTTAATTTTCCAAGTTAAGTGCTCATGAATCCCAGTATTTTAAATACCACACTGCAGATTGCAAGTGACTAAAGCCCGTATGGAAATGTATGGATAACCTTCAAAGTTCTAAAAGTAGACCTTCCATTTGATCCTACAATCTCATTACTGGGTATCTACCCAGAAGAAAAAAAAAAAAAAAAACATTTTTACTATAAGAAGATTTGCAATAGATTGTTTATTGCAGCTCAATTTACAATTACCAAGATGTGGAAACAACCCAAGTGCCCATCAATCCATGAATGGATTAATAAACTGTGGTAAATGTCTATCATGCAATACTATTCAGCCAGAATAATGAAGACTTTACAACGTTTATAGTTACCTGGATCCAGCTGAATCATATTCTTCTTAGTAAAGTAACTCAAGAATGGAGAAAGAAGCATCCCATGTACTCAACATTAAATGGAAATCAGGAGATGAACAAGTACACACCCACTTGAGAGGAAATACACAATTAAATTTAAGAAGGCAGGAGGGGCAGGGGGAGAGGTGAGGAGGGAAGGGGCTCAGTAAACTTCCACCTAATGGGTACAATGTAGGGGTATATGGTACAACTCCTGGGTGAAGGACTCAAATGCAACTCAGGCTTTTCCTAACAAATGCAAACAATGTAACTAATTAGATGTACCCTCATATTAATCAGAAAAAAATAGAAATAAAATAGAACATCCCACTGCAAAGTCATTAAAACACATGGTTTTTTGTGACCTTCGAGAATGAAAGAGCCTCTCTTTGCCTCAGTTTCTTCTTCTGTAATGTGGGAGAAATTAACTGTCCCTACTTCATAGGTTGTTGCCTTGAAAACTATTTGAGTTAATATCTATAAATCATTAGAACAGTGGGGTGATAGGCACACAGTTAAAGATCAACAAATGTAAGCTGTTCTATCATATAAAATTCGCAGGCTGAGATTTTTATAGTTTTGATAGTTTTAGAGCAGGCATTTCTCTTCAATGACCTTAATATTCTTTTTTAATTTTAGATTAATGTGAGGATACAAATGCTTAGGATACATTGTTTGAGTTTACTAAGTAAACCCCAAGTTGTAGTTGAGACCTTCACCCAGGAGGTGTGCCCTAAACCCCTACACTGTGCCCAGTAGGTGAGTGCTTAGCAATGTCCCTCTCTTTACCCCCTTATTGTCTTCCTCTTCCATCCTCCCCTCTTAGCCCCCACCCATGGCTTGAAATTGTGTTCTTCTCATCTGTGGGCACGTTGTTGTACATCCCCTGGTTTCATATTAGTATTGAGTATATCAGTTAACTGATTTTCCATTCTTGTGATACTCTCTACTAAAGAGAATGTTCTTCAACGCCATCCAGGTCAATGCAACTCAATCCTATTCAACCGCCAATCTGAATAAGAGAAGAAAGTAACAATGAAATAGACATCAAAGTATTAAAAATTTAGTGAACCTTGTCTCAAATCCACAGAGTGCCTTTAAAACATAGTGAGAAACATAACCAACTAGTGAAATGATCCAAGAAGTAGACATTTCCCTGACTTGGATCAGCTCACTTACAGTAGAAACAAATATATGCTCTGTTTACAAGGAATGCCTAATAATTTTTTTTTTTTTTTTTTGTAGCGACAGAGTCTCACTTTATTGCCCTTGGTAGAGTGTCATGGCATCACACAGCTCACAGCAATCTCCAACTCCTGGGCTTAGGTGGTTCTCTTGCCTTAGCCTCCCGAGTAGCTGGGACTACATGCACCCGCCATAACGCCCAGCTATTTTTCTGTTTTGCAGTTTGGCCAAGGCCAAGTTTGAACCCGCCACCTTTGGTATATGGGGCTGGCGCCCCACTCGATGAGCCACAGGTGCCGCCCCAGGAACCCCTGATAAGTTTGATTAAGTAGTCCATGGACCTTGCTTAAAACATCTTGAAACCAATAGCTGAAATTTGACCAGCCTTAATTTCATGCCCACCATCCAGAAATTTGGCACAAATAGAGTGTCTCTGTGCCTATAATCATTTGAAGGTGCACTGGACCTTCCCTCCCACCTAAGACCACAGAATGCTTTCCAACACTGAATCACAATTAAACTCTACAGTATAACTGGTGGTTGACAGGAATGGGAATTTTTATGCTCTAGTATAAATGAGGATGGTCAAAAAGTAGTCACTGACCTAATATTCCCAGGGAAAGAAGCCTGATTTATGAACTTTTGCTCCAGCAATTTGTTTAGCAGATGCCACAATGCACTTGGGTGTTTTTCTATGAGGTCCTGATCTAGGGAGCTGTCCAAACCCCAGTCGGATGTTACACTACAAAAGGGAGAAATAGGATTTTTTAAAAAAGCATATGGTATAGACAGGGAAGTACGAGGATGGAAAAACACATGAAACGCAGGGGATGGGCTGATGTCTTGCCTATCCCCTCTCACCTAACTGTTTGCCGTGCAATGAAGCTTTTCCTGTACCCCAGCTCTATCACACAACACCTTCCCCTACACAGCAGTGACACTGAAACTCATACATAATGGACATGGGGGCTGATCTTTGTTTACTGTTGCATCTCCAATTATTTATGCCAGTAGTCATACTATTTTGTTAATGTCAGACTTTGTGTCACATTGACAGAACAATGGAGGCAAAGTTGGAGTGATGTAGTTTAATTTCTTGAGGACTTTTTTTGGAGACAGAGTCTCACTATGTCACCCTCAGTAGAGTGCTGTGGCATCACAGGTCACAGCAACCTCAAACTACTGGACTTAAGCGATTCTCTTGCCTCAGCAACCCAAGTATCTGGGACTATAGGCCTCCAATAAATAAATGGGCAAAGTATTTGAACAGACTCCTCATTAAATAAAATATACAAATGTCAAATAAGCACAGGAAAAGATGTTTAACAGCACTGATCATGAGGGAAATGTAAAGGAACACTACAAGGGGATACTATTACCAAAATTGAAAAGATTGACTACTGCCAGGGCCCAAGACTGGCCAGGTCTCGGGGCCAGCCTAACTAGGTTCTGGACCCTTCCAGACGCAGACCGCTTAAGTTACCTTGCTCAGGTTCACTTTCTCTTAGGTGCCTGAGGGCTGTCTACTTTAGCTGGAGAGAGAGAGAGAGAGAGAGAGAGAGAGAGAGAGAGACTGACTTAGAGAATAAAGCAGTCTTCTTAGAAAGATCTTAGTCTTTAGCAGAGCTTGGTAATCTTCAGCAGAGAGATGCCGTGCTGGCATTCTGCGGGCAGGCGAGGAGACAGAGTCAGAGTAAGCAGGTCCGTGATAGAATGCACATGCTCGTTGACTGCCTGCCTTCTCCTCCAGCATAATATAAGGCTAATATCATGCTTCTCAACACCATAGGTATAGAAACTGCCAATTCAACACTGCTCTCATCTCCAGAACTCTTGTACTTGTTAGGAGAGCTAAATCCCTCTCCATGATCTTTCCACCTAGGTGCTCCTTTATTGAGCTATACAAGTATTTCTTACAACTCTTGCTCCTAGCCATAGGCTATATGGGCTGCAACAGACTACATCAAGTAATGCCAAGTTTCTGGAGGTTGAAACTCTAATTCACTGCTGGTGACAATGAAAAGCAGTACAACTACTTGGAAACAGTTTGGCACTTAAAGTGTTAATCTTAAATGCATCATGTCATCCAGCCTTTGTACTCCTACATATTTACACTTGAGAAAGCATATTTCCATGAAAAGACTTATTCAGAACTGCTCAGTGCAGCTTCATTTACAAGAGCCCCAAATTGGAAACAATGCACATATCCATCAAAAAGGTAATGGAGGGTCATACCTGTGGCTCAGTGAGTAGGGCACTGGGCCCAAATACCGAGGGTGGGGGGTTCAAACCCAGCCCCAGCCAAACTGCAACAAAAAATGGCCAGGCATTGTGGTGGGTGCCTGTAGTCCCATCTACTTGGAAGGCTGAGGCAAAAGAATCACCTAAGCCTAAGAGCTGGAGGTTTCTGTGAGCTGTGATGCCATGGCACTCTACCAAGGGCAATAGAGTAAGACTCCGTCTCTAAAAAGAAAATAAAAAAATAATAAAAAATAAAATAAAAAGGTAATGAATACTACAATTCCTGGTGTAGCCATGTTCCAGAATACTAGTCAGCAACCAAAAAGGAATGAACTATTGATATAGGTTAAAAAAAGGGGGGGGGATAAGTCTACAAATAAATGAGCTTAAATTAAAAAGCCAGATATGGCTAAAAAAGAGAAATACATCCAAAAGCACTGGTATGATTCCATTTCAATAAATTTCTTAAAAATGAAACCTAATATTCAGCGACAGAAATGCTGTGTGTTTTAGACATCAGGGCAGTGGGAGGACAGGAGTCAAGGTCCTGTAGAACTGAAAAATCTCACGTCTTGGTAAATAATCATAATGAAATTTAGGCCCATCACTTACATTTATTCTAAGGTATGTGGCTGGGTTATCACTGATAATAAACTATAAGGTAATTATTACTTCTTGTACCTAACCTTTCCACATTTTTAATTAACATTTCATAGATTCCTGGCTTCAAAAAATATTTCTTTATAGAATGAATAAAAAAGTGGTGACCATTGATGAATGAGTACTACAATCTTAAAATACTAGGAAAACCATCCAATGAGTCATGTATTTCGTGACCCATCTGACAGAAACATTGGAATCACTGACTGTTATTAAAAACAAGTGTTTTCACAATTGTGGTCCCAGCAATCCTGTGGTGAGCGTCCTCACCCCATTGTACAGAGCAGGAGACTGGGTTCAGATAGAGTCATTACCTCTCTCATCCTCCCGGGCCTGCCTTTACCGGGAAGTAACTCCAGGACGCCCCGGGACAGGGCGCCACCCTCACTGTGTCCCAGAGAGTCTCACATCTCTGTCTGCTGAGCCTGCCGGAGGCCGAGCCCCAAAGCGGGAACCAGGAGACCTGGACCTTGGATCCGTCTGTCTCCCTGCACCCCAGGGCATTTCGGCCCCCAGCCGCGGGGCACCCGCACCCGCAGTTGAGTCCCACACACCTGAACACAGGACCCTGCTATTCCTATGAAGCCAAGTTGGTTTCTGGAAAAAAGTCGTCACCGTCGCCATATTGACGTCACCTTCCTATGGCAACTGGTAGGAAAAAGTCGTCACAGTCGCAAAAACACGTCAGATGTCTATAGCAACTTTGGTGCCTAGGCTCCTTCTTCACACCTGAAAAATCTCCGGACACTCCTAAGAACTTAGTGGTGAAGTTGGAAGGAGAGACTGAGGTTACCCAGCCTGGGCCATCTCCCTGCAAAACTCTCCATGGTAAACTGCCCTTCAGGGACCCTTGTTCTGCTCTGCCCTGGGGCAGGGTGGAGGATGTCTTAGGATAGGCCCACCACTTGACTCTCCTTTCTCGGTCTCACCGGCTCCTTGAGTATTCATTCATTTATTATAAAGGTGATACTGGAGAATGGGAGTTAGATTTGTTGGCCCATGGACTTCCTATAAATGAGCCCCAGAATTGCATAGACTTCTCCACCCAGCAATGCTGCCGTGGGACAGTCACAAATGCCAAGAACTTCAATGCATATTTAGCTGTTGTCTGCTGGAGGAGTTTTCTATCTCTGTGTCCAAAGAATGTGGCTTCCTTACCTTATAGAAGAGAGTGTTTCAGGACACCTTCTGTGAGAAACATTTCCAAAACCCCCCTTGTCCCATTTGCATACTCATCAAGCAACATGTAGAACCTATGACTTCCACATGGCTCAGGGAGCTGTTTGTAGTAGTGGAGGCACATTTTATGGAGGGGGGTTTTAATTAGGGTCAAAATTCTAAGAGTATGTTTGAAATTATCATGAAAATTTTCTTGGAAATCCCTTCAAGATGGAATTGACGAAATATGGAGAAATAATACCCACATATAATCTCAGACAGCGAATATATTCCAAATTATAACAAAACTCAGTTAAGGCTCTGATGGGGTTCATGCTTCCCCCAAATATGGGACTTTGTCATTGAAAAAGAAGGAGAAGCAGGAAGGTCAATCTCTCCTTCCCCATCCTAACTCCACCAGATGACTCTGCAAACTCAGAGGAAGCACCCACTGTCATACACTATGTGGATCTGTGTGAGTATATTTTCTTCCCTGTTATCATATTAACAGAAGCTCTCTAGGACAGTTATGCTTTCAAGGTTATGTAGTTTAGGTTTAAGTTTTTTCCAGGAGCAGAAGCTACAAGTGGGCTGGGAAAGAAACCAATAGTTCGAGGGTCTGCTTCTGGCCAGACACTGGTAGGCACTTTACATACTGTTTCTCTAACTCCTTGCAGTGTTTCTGTAAGTTAGGTATCAGTATTACATATGTAATACATATGTCCATATTACAATGTGGAAACTCATTCCTTCCCCAAGGCAGGCTCTACTGGAGCTCAGAGGGGTTAAATGCAATTTCCAAGGACACAAGCCTGGTAGAGGCAGCATGGTTATTCTAATTCAGGGTAATCAGACTCCAAAGCTGAGTGAGACTCTCAACCTATGCACATATGTTGGGGAGTAACATTTGCCCTTCTCTGGAGCAAGTCATCTCAATCTTGGCATTATTGCCATTTTTGAGCCAGAAAACTCTTTGTTGTGGAGGTTGTCCTAGGCATTGTGGAATTTTACCTGCACTCTGGCCCTCTAGTAATGATATTTCAGTAGTACCCTACTTGAAGCTACCAAAAATGTCTCCAGGCATTTGTACTTGTTCCTAGAGGTAGGGAGCACAATTGTTTTGCTTCGAAGCACTGCTTTACATATTCAGGATAAAGTGAAAGGTTTTGATCAAGATCGGACAATTAGGACTGTCATCCTACAATTTCCTTCCTTCAGTTCTTTTTTTTTTTTTTTTTTTGAGTCAAAGTCTCACTTTGTCACCCTCAGTATAGGGGCATGGCATCACAGCTCACAGCCACCTTAAAATCTTGGGCTTAAGCAATTCTCTTGCCTCAGCCTCCCAAGTAGCTGGGACTTTTGGTGCTCACAAAAATGATGCACTATTTTTAAAGATAAGGTCTCACTCTGGCTGAGACTGATCTCAAACTGGTGAGCTCAGGCAATCCACCCGCTTCAGTCTCCCAGAGTGCTAGGATTCCAAGCATGAGCCACTGTGCCTGGACCCATCCTTCACTTCTGAGCCTGAATTTAGTAAGAGAGAAGGAATAGGAAGCAAAACAATAACAGTGGAAAACAAAACAGAGAGGAATATTGTTGTCATTACACACAGACACACACACACACACACAGAAAAACATACTCAGAGCGGGTAACAAAACCATCAACCTTGTTTTGTGATCACATGAATAGAATTCTCTCACAACAGTATACCAGTGCAAGCAGTTACGGGAAGTCAGCCTGATCTGCACCCATTAGTAGGTCACAGACTCTGAAAAGCTGCCATCACACAGTGTAGATAATAGAGAATATCAGAATCCTCCAAATGATCAGGGTTGTGGAAGGGGTAGAGTGTTGTAGGACTACTGAAATTAAAATGTTATGGCCTTAAAAATAATAGTAATGATATTTCATTCTATCTGGTTATTTAAAGGAACATGGCTAGGTATCATTATAATAAAACAAACTATAAGGTAATTATAATTTTTGGAAATAATTCTTGTACCTGACATTTTCATATTTTAAAATGATACTTCGTAGATTCTTGGCTTCTAAAAAATATTTCATTATAGAATGGATAAAAAGTGTTAACCATTAAAGAATGCATGTTAGAATCTCAAATTGTTAGGACTATTCAATCAACTGCAGGTTTTAACACTCCTCTAAGAGATACGTGGGAAACTCTGATTATTCTTTAAGCGGGTATTATCACAATCTTGGTTCTGGTAATCCAGTGATGAGCATTCTTATGCCCACTTTACAGATGGGGAAGCTGGGCTGAGAGAGAGTGTTACCTGTCCCGTCCTCCTGCCTCAGGCCTCTGCACGGAAAGTAGCTCCAGAACACACTAGAGCAAGACACTGGCACTCACTGGAGACAGTAGGGTCCCAAATCGCTTTGCCTCAGGAGACAGCAGGGCACGGAGTCCCAAAGTGGAAATGAGGAGACTTGGATCCAGGATTCATTTGTCTCTCCACCCCCGGAGCAGTTCAACCCCTGCACCTTCAGCTGAGTCACAAACTCCTCAAGGCAGGACCCTGCTCTTCTAACCAGTCCATGTTGGTCTCTATGAAAAGGACATCATGGTTGCCATTATGAAGTCAGGTTTCTGTGGTGAACGTGATCTGCAGGCTGGTCTTTGACACTCAACCAGCCTCTGGAATCCCCATATCGTGATTGGTGAGTTTGGAAGGAGAAACACGGTTGAACAGCCCATGTGTTCTCCCTTCGAGATTTTTGGGAATGACTTGGTGCCTGTAGCCCAGTGGTTAGGACGTTGGCCACGTATATCCGGGCTGATGGGTTTGAACCCAGCCTGGGCCTGCTAAAAAATGACAACTACAGCCAAAAAATATGTGGGCGTTGCGGCAGTCGCCTGTAGTCCCAGCTATTTGGGAGGCTGAGTCAAGAGAATCGCTTAAGCCCAAGAATCTGAGGTTCCTGGTAGGTGTGTCACCACGGCACTGTACCCAGGGTAACAAAGTGAGACTCTGTTTCAAACAAAAAACAAAAAATGAAAAAAAGATATGTGATAGTAAGCTGTCCTTGAGGGGCACGTTACCTATACTGCCCTCAGTGGTGGAACTTTCAGTAGGCCCCACAGCTTTACTCTCACAAGTTTCACTGGTTCCTTAACTCTTCCTAACGTTTTGTTTCACAATGCTAGTTTGGATCTTTAAACACCCCCAATATCCTTCTCCTCTTAGTCTGAGCTCTAAACTAACTTAGAATCAGGACAAAAGGAGAGGAGAAGATTTGGCATGATCTGTTTTTTCTTTGAAATTATCTTTTACCTTTATTTATAAATATTAGTTGTGTATTTCTTGAGACTTTGGGGAAAAAATAAGAAAAAGAAGTTAACTGATAGCTCCAAACTGAGCCTCAGAATCAAGGCATTCTATAATAGACATACTCTTATCCGATAATGTCTTTACATTATTATTATTATTGCTTAATATTTCGATGCAGCAATCGTCTGATTTCTTTCCTGAATGTATTTATCTTTGTTCGTTCTTTACGAGGTTTTTGTTTTTGTCCTTATCTTAAACATTGTTATTGTTATTAAATTTTAAGACTTTTTAATTCTGTGAAGGCAAAAAGTGGAAACCTAATAAATGCATGTATATGTAAAAAATAAAGTAAAAAAAGGAGAGGAGAAGAATGCAATAACTTCAATTTATATAAAGGTGATGCTGAAGAGTGTGATGTAAATTTGCTGCCACATGGGCTTCCTAGGGACAAACTCAAGATTTGGACAGACTTTTCCACCCAGCAGTGCTGTATTGGGATAGTTACAGAGGCCAGGGACTGCCCTGCATCCTACCTGCTGTCTGCTGAAAGAGCCTGTGTGAGTGTGTCCTCAGAAAGTCATTTTACTTCCTGAAGTCTATCCCTATAGCAGGAGAAGGTATTTCAGGATAATGATCTACTTCTGAATGTGAATAAATTCCCCTTGACTGGATTGTATACTCATCAAGCAACCTGCTTAAGAGACAACTGTCCACATGGCTCAGGGAACTGTCTGTAGACACAGCCTTTCTGTTCCTTAACAGGAGTGATTGCACAGAAAGACAATGACTGAGACAATGGGGACTGTCAAGGAAGAAGGAATTTATTTCAGCAGATGCATCAACTGGGAGGGGGAGGCACAGACTACCTCCAATCCCTCTCCCTGATTAGGATGATCGAGGTTTTTTTGTGGTGGTAAAAATCAATGCATACAGGGATTGAACCCCATTGCATGTTTTGGGTGGAATGCAGAGAACACAAGTGCAGTGAGGAATTCTGCTAGTGCATACATCCCATGAACAAAAATGGTGGCCAATTCCCTCGCCAGATTGGAGTTTTTTGTAGTATAAGGAGGTAGGGGTGAATCATTCTTTTAGCCTTGTGAGCAGGCTCAGTGGCTCTTGACCACAATCTTTAGTGGTCTATTCCTTACCTTGTCTTTCTATGGACAATCTGGCAGAGTAAGTTGCTATGGTTATCTCAGGGCTACAGGGAGGTTCTGCTGTTCCCGGGAAAAACTCAAAACAATTGCCTCAGTGTACAGAAACTTAGAAAGTTCTCTTCAGCAGTTTGTACTGAGGCCTCTCTGGCCTTTCTCTGCTTTTCCTAAGACTGCTGTTGCTAAGCCACTGGAGATAAGGTAACTAAGGCTCATTGTTTCATCCAAGTCCAGGCCAATTAGCAGTCTGCTTCAGTTCTGACGTGAACACTGAAAACTCCTTTTGGAATAGGAGAGAGCAAAGACACTTGAGAATTATAATATTTTGCTTATTAAGCCAGTTACCTTTGTGAATAAGTCTGTTTGTGGATATATGCTTTCTTTCTCAAGGGTAAATACTTAGGAGTGAAATGACTGGAATGCATGACAGATGTAAGGATAACATTATAAGAAAGTGCCAAGCTGTTGCCAAGAGTTTGTACCATTTTTCATGGCCATCGGAAGTGTATGAATGTTGTGTTCTCCAGAACCTTGCCAATGCACAGTGTGGTCGGTCTTTAATAATGGTCATTCTCCAGGAATGTCATAGTATAATTTTCATTTTTCTGTCCCCAAGGATGAATGGTATTTAACATATTTTCATGTGCTTATCTGATATTTCTATATTTTCCTTAGTGGAATATCTATTAAAATATTTAACACTTTTATTTATTGGATATCTCTTTTATGGAGTTTTATAATATATTCTATTTTCTACATACATCTCATTTATTTGATATATGATTTTTAATTTTTTGTCCCATCATGTGTTCTTTTTTTCATTTTCCTAAGTATCTACTGGGAAGAAGCAAAGTTTTAACTTTGAAGATGGATGTCCATTTTATAGATTTTTTGTTTGTTTGTTTGTTTGTTTGTTTTTTATTGTTGCATCATAGCTGAGTACATTAGTGCAATCAAGGGGTACAATGTGCGGGTTTCATATATAATCTGAACCATTTTCATCAAACTGTTTAACATAGCCATTATGTCATTTTCTTAGTTATTATATGAAGACATTTGTATTCTGCATTTACTAAGTTTTGCCTGAAGCCGTCTAAGATACACCATAGGTATGGCCCCACTATTTACCCTTCCTCCACCCATCCTCCCCCCTCCCATTCCCTCCCTTGCCATTTTCCACATATTCTTATGTTATAACCGGGTTATAGCCTTCATATGAAAGGTATAAATTAGGTTTATAGTAGTGCTGAGTATATTGGATAATTTTCTTCCATTCTTGAGATACTTTGCCAAGAAGAATATGGTCCAGCTCCATCCATGTAAACAAGAAAGAGATAAAGTCTCCATCTTTCTTCAAGGCTGCATAGTATTCCATGGTATACATGTACCACAATTTATTAATCCATTCGTGGGTTGATGGACACTTGGGCTTCTTCTATGACTTTGCAATTATGAATTGAGCTGCAATGGACATTCTGGTACAGATGTCTTTGTTAAAATGTGATTTTTGGTCTTCAGGGTACGTACCAAGCAAAGGAATTACAGGATCGAATGGCAGGTCTATTTTTAGATCTCTAAGTATTCTCCAAACATCCTTCTAAAGGGAACATATTAGTGTGCATTCCCACCAGAAGTGTAGAAATGTTCCCTTTTCTCCACATCCACACCAACATCTCTAGTTTGGGGATTTTGTTATTTGGGCTAATCTTACTGGAGTTAGGTGATAGCTCAAAGTAGTTTTGATTTGCATTTCTCTGATGATTAAGGATAGTGAGCATTCTTTCATGTGTCTGTAGGCCATGAGCCTGTCTTCTTTAGAGAAGTTTCTCTTCAAGTCCTTTGCCCACCCTGAGATGGGATCACTTGTTATTTTCTTGCTAATATGTTTCAGTTCTCTGTGGATTCTGGTTATTAAACCTTTCTCGGAGGTATAACCTGCAAATATTTTCTCCCATTCTGAGTATGGTCTACTTGCTATACTTACTATGTTCTTGGCTGTGCAGAAGCTTTTAAGTTTGATCAGGTCCCAGTAGTGTATTTTTGATACTGCTTCAATTGCCAGGGGAGTCCTCCTCATAAAATATTCACCAAAGCCGATTCCTTCAAGAGTTTTCCCTGCACTTTCTTCTAGAATTTTTACAGTTTCATGTCTTAAGTTTAAATCTTTATTCCTGGGAGAATCTATCTTAGTTAATGGTGAAACATGTGGGTCCAGTTTTGGGCTTCTACAGGTCACTAGCCAGTTCACCCAGCACCATTCATTAAATAGGGAGTCTTTTCTCCACTGAATGTTTTTAACTGGCTTGTCAAAAATCAAATAATGATAAGTAGCTGGACTTATCTTGTGGTTATCTATTCTGTTCCAAACATCTACCTCTCTGTTTTTGTGGCAGTACCATGCTGTTTTGATCACTATTGATTTATAGTACAGTCTCAGGCCTGGTAGCATGATTCCTCCTGCTTTGTTTTTATTTCTGAGTAATGTCTTGGTTATTTGAGGTTTTTTTCTGATTCCATGTCAAATGAAATATTATTTTTGCAAGATCTTTAAAATATGACAATAGAGCTTTAATAGGAATTGCATTAAAATATATCTTGCTTTGCATAGTATAGACATTTTAACAATGTTGATTCTTCCCAGCCATGAGCATGATATGTTTTTCCATTTGTTAACATTTTCAGCTATTTCTTTTCTTAAAGTTTCATACTTCTATTTATAGAGATCTTTCACATCCTTTGTTAGGTAAACTCCCAAATATTTCATCCTCTTTGGTACTACTGTGAAAGGTACAGAGCCCTTGACAGATTTTTCAGCTTGGCTATTGTTGGTATGCATAAAAGCTACAGATTTATGGGTGTTGATTTTGTAGCCTGAGACATTGCTGTGTTCCTTGATCACTTCTAAAAGTTTTGTAGTAGAATCCCTGGTGTTTTCCAGATATACAATCATATCATCTGCAAAGAGTGAAAGTTTGATCTCTTCTGACCCTATGTGGATACCCTTGATCACCTATTCTTCCCTAATTGCAATGGCTAAAACTTCCATTACAATGTTAACGAGCAGTGGAGATAATGGGCAACCTTGCCTGGTTCCTGATCTAAGTAGAAATGATTTCAATTTAACTCCATTCAATACGATATTGGCTGTGGGTTTGCTCTAGATGGACTCTATCAGTTTAAGAAATGTCCCTTCTTTACCAATTTTCTTAAGTGTTCTGATCATGAAGGGATGCTGAATATTGTCAAAAGCTTTTTCTGAATCAATTGAGAGAATAATATGCTCTTTATTTTTTAATTTGTTTATGTGCTGAATTACATTTATAGATTTGCATATATTGAACCAGCTTTGAGACTCTGGGATAAAGCCCACTTGGTCATGGTGTATTATTTGTTTGATGTGTTGTTGGATTCTGTTTGTTAGGATCTTGTTGAATATTTTTCATCAATATTCATTAGTGATATTAGTCTATAATTTTCTTTTCTTGTTGGGTCTTTCCCTGGTTTTGGGATCAAGGTGATGTTTGCTTCATAGAATGTGTTGGGTGGTATTCCTTATTTTTCTAAATTTTGGAAGAGGTTTAGTAATAGGTACTACTTCTGCTTTAAAGGTTTGGTAGAATTCTGACATGAAGCCATCTGGTCCAGGGCTTTTCTTTTTTAGGGAGACTTTGTATAGTTGATGCTATTTCAGAACTTGATATAGGCCTGTTTAAAATTTCCACTTCGTTCTGGCAAAGTTTTGGTTGGTGGCTTGCTTCCAAGTATTGATCAATTTCTCTCAGATTTTCATATTCCTGAGAGTAAAGTTTCTTATAATATTCATTAAGGATTTTTTGAATTTCTGAGGGGTCTGTTGTTATTTTGTCTTTACCATTTCTGATTGAGGAAATTAGAGATTTTACTCTTTTTTTTTCCTGGTTAAGTTAGCCAAAGGTTTATCTATTTTATAGACCTTTTCAAAAAAAAACAACTTTTTGATTTATTGATCTGTTCTATAATTCTTTTGTTTTCAATTTCATTTAATTCTGCTCTAATTCTGGTTATTTCTTTTCTTCTGCTCAGTTTGGGGTTAGAATGTTATTCCTTCTCCAATTGCTTAAGATGTCCCATTAAGTTGTTAACTTCCTCTCTTTCTGTTTTCTTGAGGAAAACTTGCAGTGCTATAAATTTCCTTCTTAGGACTGCCTTTGCTGTATTCCAGATGTTCTGATAATTCATGTCTTCATTGTCATTTTCTTCCATAAATTTGGTAATCTCCTTCTTAATCTCATCTATGACCCATCTATCCTTCAGCATAAGGATATTTAGCTTCCATGTTTTTGTATGAGTATGCAGATTCCTGTTGTTATTGAGTTCAACTTTTATTTCATGGTGGTCTGAGAAGATGCAAGGAATAATTTCTATTCTTTTATATTTGCTGAGTTTGGACTTGTGACCTAGGATGTGATCAATTCTGGAGTGTGTTCCATGGGCTGATGAGAAGAATGTGTATTCAGTTTTGTTGGGATGAAATGTTCTGTAGATGTCTGACAAATCCAAATGTTGAACAGTTAAGTTTACATCTAAAATTTCTTTGCTTCGCTTCTTTTTGGAGTTTCTATCCAGCACTGCTAAAGGGGTGTTAAAATCTCTGATTACTATGGAGCTGAAGGTAATCAAGTTGCTCATGTTTGTTTGCGTTTCTCTTATAAACGGAGGCACATTCTATTTGGGTGCATAAATATTAATAATTGAAATCTCATCATTTCGAATAGTACTTTTAACAAATATGAAGTGTGCATCCTTATCCTTCCTTATTTTGGTTGGTATAAGGCCTATTGTATCTTTGAATAGGATTGCTGCACCTGCTTTTTTCTGCTCTCCATTTGCCTGGAATATAGATGACCATCCCTTCACCTTGTGTCTTTATTTATCTTTTAAGGTAAGACTAGTTTCTTGTATGCGGCAGATATCTGGCCTGAGTTTTTGTAAGCAGTCAGACAACCATTGCCTCTTTAGAGGACAATTTTAACCATTCACATTTATAGAAAATAATGATAAATCTTCAGAAAGTCCAGTGGACATTTTTAATCCATTCATCACTGTAGAATTTGGAATTTGATAAAAAGTTTCTAGGTGAGTTTATTTTTATGAAGGATTATGCTCGTCATTATGGAGAATAGGTCTGAGAATATCCTGGAGAGCCAGTTTAGTTATAGCAAATTTCTTCAACATGAGGATGTGGCTAAAGTATTTAATTTCTCCATCATAAATGAAACTCAGTTTAGCTGGGAACAGGATCCTAGGTTGAAAGTTATTTTGTTTTAGGAGATTGAACGTCATGACCATTCTCTTCTAGCTTGAAATTTTTGATCAGAAAGATCTGCAGTTATTCTAATATTCTTCCCCTTGTAGGTGATGTATATCTTACGTCTGGCTGCTCTCAGAAATTTCTCCTTCATATTAACTTTAGTGAAGTAATTATAATGTGCCTGGGGGAATGACTTATTCAGATTGAGTCGTGCTGGGGTTCTGAAACTGTCTGCTATCTCAATTTCAGAATCTCTTGGCATGTCTGGAATGTTCTCTTTCATAATCTCATAAAGAAGAGACTCTGTGCCTTGTGATGCCACTTCGTCATTTTCAAGTATTCCTATAAGTATTCCTATATTGGTGTTGTTTGAGTTATCCCAGAGCTGTCTGAGGGAATGATCCGTTTTTGCCTTCCATTTCACTTCCTCTTTGTAGGTTTGGGAGCATTGAAATGCTTTGTCTTCAATGTCAGAAATTCTTTCTTCTGCTTGCTCCATTCTGTTGCTGAGGGATTCTAGGGTGTTTCTCAGATCTTTGAGAGCTGCAACTTCTTGTCTCAATGTGTCAAAATCTTTGGTCATTTTGTCTTTGAATTCGCTGAATTCTTGAGACATCTTTTGGATTACTGCTTGAAATTCTAGTTGCATCTTTTCCTTGATTCTGTTGATCTTATTTGCTATCCAGATTCAGAATTCAATTTCTGACATCTCAGCCATTTGTTTATGCATGGGATCTTGTGTGGTGTCTGCCTTATCATTCCTTAGGGGAGTTCATCTGCTCTGATTATTCATATTGCCAGAGTTTTTCCATTGATTCCGCCCCATTTTTATTTTTCACCATTTCCTCTGGCCGTCCTCAGAGTTGGGGAGGTGTCTCTCCAAGATTAGACTGTGGCGGGATCACTCTATTGTTGGAAGATATTTGTAGGAAGTGACCTAGTGTAGCTCCTTTGGGGCTTCCCCAGCCAGGGAGTTGTGGCTGTGGGAGCTGCTTTGTAGTGAAGCGTTTCACACGTGGATCCAGCAGCAAGGCTGGGGATGTTGCCCATGGTTCTGACAATGCCTGACTCCCAGTGGCTTTGGCAACAAGAGTGGGTGGCGCCAGCAGTCTGTGGTCAGGCAGAGGGCTCCACAGAGAGGTAGGGAGTGCCTCGGAGGGAGGGCGTGACTTTGTGTGACTTCCCGAGTCCCTGGCCAAATGGACTGGGCTGGTGAGGAAGCAGGGAGGGCACTGGGGGGAGGACGCTTGTTGTGCAGCTACCAGAGACCCTGGCTGGGGCAGCAGTGGCCAAGACAGGCTTGAGGGTCTTGGCAGTGTGGCTAGAGGCAGACTCCCATGCATTGGCAGGAGTCCTTGGAGTGGAGCGGGCCTGAGTGCCACGGTGACATGATCCACGGAGGGCTCACTCAAGGCCACCAGCAATGCTGACGGGGGCGAGCCCTGTGGTGAGGTCACTCCCACCTGCCACAGTCCCTGGAGTGGGGTGGGCCTGGATCCCAAGCCTGTGTGGCCCGCCTCAGGGTTGCTCACGCCCGCCACAGTCCCTGGAATGGGGCGGGCGTGAGTGATGAGCTGGAGCAGCCGGTGGCAGGGTTGTAAAGTGGGGTTCCTGGCTGTGGCTGCCTGCTGGGGAGGGGGAGGCTCGATGCATCCCCCAGAAACATTTTCCAGGTGAGGTACTTGGTCTAGCAGACAGAGAGTGGAGGTGCTACTTGAGAACCTCCTCCCAGTCTCAGCAGGGTTTAGGCTTCTGGTTCGTCAGGTAAGGGGGGAAGGGCATACTGGAAGTTCAGAATGGTTGGAAAACTTTAGTTCAAATTTTCTACCTAGCAAGAGAGTGTTCAGAGTCACAGCAGGGGAGTAATCCCCAGTTCCCACAGCACTCTCCTGTGGGGTGGGACAAGAGGTCCACAGTTCACTGTTGATCTATAGAAAACCCGCAGGAGTAAATGAAGAGAAAAAAAAAAAAAGAAAGAAACAGAAAGCAGAAAAGACCGCAGCTTTTCTGTGGTGGATGTGATGGATACTTTTCCTTTCAGATGAATTTTGTACTTGAAGCTTGCTTTCTTGGAGTGGCAGCTTGCCGCAGCAGAGGTGATCTGCATCTATCACTTCTCTCTCGTCTGGGCTCCCAGTCTTCAGCTCAATTGGGCATTTTCTGGATGTTATCCTTCCCTTTGGTCAGGAGCCTCTCTTGGAAGCTGCTTCTAGTCGTCCATCTTGCCCTTCCCACTCCATTTTATAGATTTCATCAATTATGGATAATTATTTTGTTGTCTTATCTATATAATCTTCCCCTTACCCAAAGTTATAGGATTTTGTCCTGTATATTCTGCAAACAGCTTTTTGTGCTTACGTTTTAAGTTGAGATCTATAATCCATTTTGGGTTAAATATTGAATATGATATGGTATATAGATTACAGTTTACATTTGTGAATATGAATATTCACTTGTCCCAGACAAATTTGTTGAAAAGCCTATCTTTTCCTCATGAATTACCTTTGAGTTTTTTCTAAATATCAGTTGTCTATATAGGTGTGGGTCTATTTCTGGATTCTTCATTCTGTTATATTTATCTACTCTTCTACAGTGATATCTGTAATACAGTCTGTATTACAGTTGGTGTATAGTATAAGAAATGGTGTTTTTTATTTTGTTATTATTTTCGGAGACAGAGTCTCACTCTGTTGCCCAGGCTAGAGTGCTATGGTGTGAGCCTAGTTCATAACAACCACAAACTCTTGGGTTCAAGTGCTGCTGCTTCCTCAGTCTCCCAAGTAGCTGGGAATACATATGCCCATGACAATGCCTGCATATTTTTTTCTATTTTTAGCAGAGATTGTGATCTCAGTCTTGCTCAGGATAGTCTCAAACTACTGACCTCAATCAATCTGCCCTCCTTGGCATCCCAGAATGTTAGGATTACAGGTGTGATCCCACTGTGTCCAGCCTGAACTCAGGTAGTGTTTATCTTCTAACATTGTTCTTTTTCAAAGCTATTTTCATAGTTTAGGTCCTTTGTATTTTTACATGAATTTTATAATGAGCAAGCATGTCAATTCCTTTACAAAAATGTATGTTAGGATTTTTCTTGAGGCTGCAGTAAATCTATAGTTTACATTAAAAATAAAAGACATCTTACCAATACTAACTTCCAACTCATGAGGACACTATATCTCTCGATTTACTTAGATCTTTAATTTCTCTTACCAGTGTTTCATAGTGTTCAAGGAACAAGTATTTCACATGTGTGGACAAACTGTTCCTTATTATTTCACAATTCTTGTTGAAATTGTAATTGTTAGTGTTGTTCTTTGCAGTTTTCATGCATTTTATTTTCACTGGGCTGTCCAGCAGCCAAATGTTTACCCATAACTGACGAAGAATCTTTGAGATTGAAATTTTAGGCTACTTAGCATAGGAAGAAAAAGGTAATTGATGCTTAACTTGTACTTGCCTATGTTTTCTTGTCAGTTTTCATATTTTTCTCAATATTTTTTATTATGCATACCTGTTTGATTTTTGAATATTTACATGGGCATTCTATTCTTTTTTTCAGATTATTATGTGGGTGCCTACATAATGGTGACATAGTTTGCTCTTATATATTTAAAGTCAGAGTTATGGTGCGTCCCTCACCCAGAAAGTATAATATACATGAGCAATGTACCCATTGGGTAGGAATTTACCCATCCCCTTTCATCCCTCCCCCACTTGAATTTCATTGACTTCTGTTTCCATATGAGCATATACATGTTGATAAATTCAGTCCAATTTAGTACTGAGTACATGTAGTGTTTGTTTTTCCATTCTTATAGTTCTTCGCTGAGAAGAGTGGTCTCCAATTGTATCCAGGTTGTTACAGAAGACACTAGACCTCCATCTTTTCATGACTGAATAATATTATACATATACCAAACTTCATTATTCCATTCATATATTGAAGGGCACTTGGGTTGTTTCCATATCTTTGCAATTGGGAATTGTGCACTGTAAATATTTGGGTACAAGTCTTTATGACAAAATGATGTTATTGGCAATGTAGTGAAACGAGGGAGTAAAATGTTCTAGAGACAACTCTACTGGTAACCTCTAGAAAATTCCATTACCAAAACAGTTTAAGTAGTTTTCCACTTCATATTTGACATCAGAATCTAATCTATTGAATGATGATGTATTTCTTCTTTGTACCCAGCATTCCACTTATGTGAATTCCTGCGATCTTGAGAGGTGAGATAGGTGTGGAATGGACCATATATGTAAGTATATATGAATGTGTATATTGCCAAAATTGCCAGGAATGTTTATTGTGAGGGATAATGAGATTATACTCTGCATCATGTCAGTCTTGTTCCATTACTAGCACATATTAGCAATGTAATCTATGGAAAAAAAGTCAAGCTTTTAAAGAATGAAAGTTAGTTTTATTCAGTCTTACTTAGGACTGAAACCCAGGAGAGCCTTTCAGAGTTTGTGTTATACTGCTCCAAAGCAATGTTTCAGCCCACATTTTTTATATTGGTGGTGGCAGTTCTGCATGTGCCCAGAAGTTATATAAACATGCTCAAAAGCTACATGAGTGTAAAATCTTGTCAAAGCTTGGATTCAGGGCAGTGCTTGTGGCTTAGTAAGTAGTTCACGGGTCCCATATACTGTGAATGGTGGGTTCAAACCTGCAACAACAACAAAAAAAAATAGGTGGTTCTGTGCTTGGTGCCTGTAGTCCCAGCTACTCAGAAGGCTGCAGCAAGAGAATCACCTAAGCCTAAGACCCAGAGGTTGCTGTGAGCTGTGATGCCACTGCACTCTACTGATGGTGACAAAGTGAGACTGTCTCTCTTAAAAAAAATTAAAGCTTGGATTCAAGGTTATATCTGGTTATTGATTACAGAAACATAGTCATTAATCTTGTTGGGAATTATTTTATGTATAGGAAAAGACAAGGGCTAGGATCATAGAACTTTACTTTTTTTTGGTTGTTTAGCAGTGTATGTTCTTTTTTTTTAATAACAATAACAGTGTTTAAGATAAGGACTAGAAACAAAAACCTCAAAAAGAATTAAAGAAGATAAATACATTCAGAAAAGAAAGCAGATGATTACTGCATCAAAATATTAAGAAATATTAATAATAATAATGCAAACAAAGTAACATTAACATTGTCAAATAAGAATATGTGTACTATAGAATGCTTTTACTCTGAGGCTTAGTATGGAGTCATCATTTAACTTATATTTTTTCCAAAGTCTCAAAAAATGGAAAAGTAACATTTATTAATAAATGTAAAAGATAAAAGCCAAATTTTATAGACAATAGAAAAAGAAGAAATAATTCAAAGTCATTCTAGTTAATCAAGATACACCTGATATTAAAATTAGATAAAATATATTGTTATAAAGGGAAATTACAAACATATTTCACTTATAAATGAGGATGCAATATCCTAAATAACATATTAACAAGTTGAATTAAAAATTAATGTTTAAGTAATATACTTTGGTCAAAATTGAATCCAGTTTCTGTAAGAATTAGTCACTATGTTCTATTCTTTTTTTGTTTTTTTTCCAAAACAGCCTCCCTCCTTCTCTCTTAGTCTGCTCTCCCCTTACCCCATGCCACATTGAGTCATTAATTCTCATTAATTGTCCTCATATCAAATTTGAATACATAGGATTCATGCTTTTTCATTCTTGTGATGTTTCACTAAGAATAATGTGTTCCACTTCCATCCAAGTAAGTACAAATGCTACAAAATCTCCATTTTTTGATGGCTGAGTAATATTCCATGGTATACATACACCATAGCTTACCAATCCATTCCTGGGTTGACGGATATTTTGGCTGTTTCCATATTTAGCAATTGTAAATTGGGCTGCAATAAACAGCCTAGTACAAGTGTCTTTATAATAAAAGTTGTTTGTTTTTTCTTCTGGATAGATGCCCAGTAATGGGATTGCAGGATCAAATGGGAGGTCTAGGTTGAGTTCTTTGAGGTTTCTCCATACTTCCTTCTAAAATCGTTGTATTAGTTTGCAGTTCCACCAGCAGTGTAAAAGTGTTCCTTTCTCTCCACATCCGTATCAGCATCTGCAATTTTGAGATTTTGTGATATAGACCATTCTTGCTGGAGTTAGATGATATCTCAGGGTGGTTTTAATTTGCATTTCTCTAATAATTAGGGATGATGAGCATTTTTTCATGTGTTTACTGGCCATTTGTCTGTCGTCCTTAGAGAAGATTCTATTCATCTCTCTTCCCCATTTATATATGGGATTGTTGTGTTTTTTCTTATAGATTAATTGAAGTTCAGTATAGATCCTGGTTATTAAACTTTTGGCTGATTCAAAATATGCAAATATATTTTCCCATTTAGTAGGTAGTCTATTTGCTTTGGTTGTTGCCTCCTTGGGTGTGCAGAAGCTTTTCAGTTTAATTAAGTCCCATTTGTTTATTATTGCTGTTTGTTGCTATTGCCATGGCAGTCTTCCTCATAAAGTCTTTCCCCAGGCCAAACATTCCAGTGTTTTTCCAATTCTTTCTTTGAGGATTTTTATCGTTTCATGCCTTAAATTTAAGTCCTTTATCCATCTTTAATCAATTTTTGTGAGTGGAGAAAGGTGCAGAACCAGTTTCAGTCTTTTACATGTGGATATCCAATTCTCCCAGCACGATTTATTGAATAGGGAGTCTTTACCCCAATGAACACTCTTGTTTGTTTTATCAAAGATTAGGTGGCTGTAAGTTGTTGGTTTTATTCCCAGGTTTTCTATATGATTCCAAGTATCTATGTCTCTATTTTTGTGCCAGTACCATGCTGTCTTGACCACTATGGCCTTGTAGTACAGCCTAAAACCTGGTATGGTGATACCCCCCAGATTTATTTTTATGACTAAGAACTGCCTTAGCTATACTGGGTTTTTTTCTGGTTCCATACAAAGCATGGAATCATTTTTTCCAAGTCTTGAAAGTAAGATGTTGGCATTTTAATAGAGATGGCGTTGAATCAGTAAATTGCTCTGGGAAGTATAGACATTTTAATAATGTTGATTCTTCCCAGCCATAAGCATGGTATGTTCTTCCATTCACTAAAATCCTCTGCTAATTCCTTTCTTAGGGTGTCATAATTTTCTTTATAGAGGTCTTTCACCTCTTTTGTTAGGGTATATTCCTAAGCATTTAATTTTCTTTGGGGCTATGATGAAGGGAGTTGTGTCCTTAATTAACCTCTCATCTTGGCTGTTGCTCGCATATACAAAGGCAACTGACTTGGGGACACTGATTTTATACCCTGAGACATTACCATATTTTTTGATGACTTCCAAGAGTATTGTTGTTGACTCTTTGTAGTTCTCTAAATATAAGATCAGATTATCAGCAAAAAGGGAGAGTTTGACCTCCTCTGCATCCAGTTGTATGTCCTTTATTTTCTCGCCTTGCCTAATTGTATTGGCTAGAACTTCCAGCACTACGTTGAATAGTAATGGTGACAGAGGAAAACCTAGTCTGGTTCCAGTTCTAAGAGGAAAAGCTTTTACTTTTAATCCGTTCAGTAAAATATTAGCTGTGGGTTTGTCATAGACATCTTCAATCAGTTTAAAAAATGTGCCACCTATACCTATACTCTTCAGTGTTCTAATTAGAAAAGGTTGCTGGATTTTATCGAATGCTTTTTCTGCATCTACTGAGAGGATCATATAATCTTTTGTTTTGCTTCTATTGATACAGTGAATAACATTTATGGACTTGTGAATATTAAACATTATTCCAGGGATAAACCCTACTTGATCATGATGTATGACTTTTTTGATTATAAACTGTAATCTATTGGCCAAGATTTTATTGAGATTTTTTGCATCTGTATTCATTAGTGAAATTGGTCTGAAATTCTCCTTTTTAGTTGGGTCTTTACCTGGTTTTGGTATCAGTGTGATATTTGCTTCATAGAACGTATTGGGGAAGATTCCTTCCTCCTCAATTTTTTGGAATAATTTCTGCAGTATAGGAATAAGCTCTTCTCTGACAGATAAAATTCTGGTGTGAAGCCATCTGCACCAGGGCATTTTTTTGTTGGGAGATTTTTTTTTATTGTTTCTTTGATCTCAGTGATTGAAATTGGTCTGTTCAGGAGAGTTATTTCATCTGGGCTAAGTCTAGGGAGAGAGTGTGATTCTAAATATTGATCCATTTCCTTCACATTGTCAAATTTCTGGACATAAAGTTTCTAGTAGTATTCAGAGATAATCTCTTATATCTCTTTGGCATCAGTTGTTATTTCCCCTTTGTCATTTCTGATTGAGATTACTAGAGATTTTACCTTTTTATTTCTAGTTAGTCTGGCCAAAGGCTTATCTATTTTATTTATTTTTTCAAAAAAACAACTCCTTGTTTCATTAATTTTCTGAATGATTTTTGTTTTGTTTTCAATTTCATTGATCTCTGATTTAATTTTAGATATTTCTTTTCTTCTGCTAGGTTTAGGATTAGATTGTTCTTCTTTTTCCAGTTCCATTAGATGGCTTGTGAGTTTGTTGATATGAGCGCTGTATGTTTTTGGGATTAAAGAAATGAAAAGCTCCTGCCTTTGAGGTGTTCTGTGTGGGTGACAAATATAGAAATACACAATTATAAAAAGTATGACTACACAGTCACCAGGTATGTGTAAGACGTAGAAAATCAAAAATCAGTGTTTCTCTACAGACTCTTGGGGGAAAAGTAGTAGATGTTTCATTAAAGTTACCTGGGAAAAAATTATATATTTTTAAAGGTTTTCTTATTTGGGGGGATTATTTGAGGGTACAGACAATTAGGTTACACTGCGATGTGGACCATTTGCACTGGGGTTAGGTGATATCTCAGAGTAATTTTTTGTTTGTTTGCTTTTTTTTTTTTAGTCATGGCAATTTCACTGAAGGTTTTATTACCTCTGTTGTAATATGACAGGGATTGTAAGAAACATAATTTAGCTTACAGAGATATACAGATGATATTCACGAAAGATAATCTTGATCTCAAGTATTTTTATATGTGTGCACTTCTAATTTTATACATTTTAGTATTTAAAAAGCATTGCATTTTAAATGTGTACCTGTTTTGACATTTGGCAACAATAAAACTATACCTGTGGTTCAGTTTAAAACAAAGAATCAATATGGGGAATTTACCAGAATGAAGACTGAAATGCCTATGAAAAAAGTAATTCAAGCTGTGTGTCCCTCTGTCAATCTCTATCACAAACTTTCTCTCTCTTTCACACACACACAGCATCTCATTTCAAAACATAGCATACTTGAATTAATCAATCTGAAAACAACACTATAACTCCAAAGCTTCTAAACAGGAAACAAAACAATACATATGAACGTCTCTCTCTCTCTCTCTTTTAAATTTTTTTTCATAGTTGAAGTTCATCTTTAAATTTACAAAAATGAAATCAGGAAATACTGAAAGCAGCAGGATTCTTCTTTCTTCTTTTTAATAACCACTTCCAGTAGCTGGAATTGAAACTTTTTTTCTTTTGGTAGAATTGCATTTTAAAGTTATGATTGGAATATTAATATAATATCTATAGAAAAAGCTTTCTAGTCAATTTCAAAATCATGTAAATAAAAAGTAGTTTTAATATGTCATTGTTTTGTAAAATCATTTCCATATTTGCATAAAATGTACTGCTATTCTGAAGTACATTCCTTTGTTAATACCAACCCCAGACCTTAGAGGGTACCTGGATATACCAGCAAAATACATTCCTATTAAAGTCCACAGTCATGCAACATATGAAGTATTACATTTTTGACCTGCTTTATGGAAATGTTTAAGAAAGCAATAAACCCTTCTTCATGTCAGTAAGTGAGTAGTGAAATGAGTTTTTCAGCATGAAAGCAGTTCATGGGTTTTATAATAAAAAAAAATATATATATATACAAGATTGCATTCTGATTTGATGAGAAAATGGAGCTAATTTGAATAAAACACAAACAGTAAAGAAACTAAATAATTTACAAAAATAGAAACAAGATTAGTATTTAACATCAAGTGTATGCTTGTTCAAAAATCCTTGCTCCTGAAGTAACTATTTGGCAACCACAGTGATTAGCAGTTAAAGCAATTTCAATAAAATAAGAAATCATCGGGTAGTTCCTGTGGCTCAGTGAGTAGGGTGCTGGCCCCATATACTGAGGGTGGAGGTTGAAAACCCGGATCCAGTCAAACTGCAACAAAAAATGGCTGGGCATTGTGGTGGGCACCTGTAGTCCTAGTTAACTGGAAAGCTGAAGCCAGAGAATTGCCTAAGTCCAGGAGTTGGAGGTTGCTCTGAGCTGTGACACCATGACACTCTACCGAGCGCAATAAAGTGAGACTCTCTCTCTAAAAAAAATTAAATAAATAAGAAGTCATCAAAAATGGACTATTTGAAAGAGCAGTACCTATATTATAAAGATTGAACTTCATGGCTTATCACAACCATTTTCAAAATTTAATTCCTACTATCTTCTTATAAATGAAGAGAATTTCATTGTGTTCCGTAGTGCAATGACCAAAAAAAGAAAAAAAAAAAAGGTAAAAGCAAAACAAAAACTAAACCCTCATGCCTAAATTTAGAATATTGTATTGAGTAGTAATCAAAACATTTGAAACAAATTAGATAGTTTAACTTATTCGACAGGCATAAAAGCATTTAAAAAGCATAATGACCTGCAAATATTTTCTCCCTTAGAAGGGACAGGTGAAACCTACTAAATGCAAAACACAAATGTTTTCACATAATAAACGAGAAAATCTCATGAAGGTTATGTCCAACAGTTGGATGAAAATATTTCAGATTGTATATGAAGCCCATACACTGTACCCCATGATTGCACTAATGTACATAGCTATGATTTAATAAATAAAAAATAAAATAAAAAGCATAATGAAATCCAATTATATAGTGAGCACAACGCAGTCAGGAGTGGACTCTAACATTATGCAGATATTTTGGGTTTTTTTGGTAGAGACAGAATTTCATTTTATCACCTCGGTAGAGTGCCATGGAGTCACACAGCTCACAGCAACCTCCAACACTTGGGCCTAAGCGATTCTCCTGCCTCAGCCTCCTGAGTAGCTGGGACTACAGGCACCAGCCACAACGCCTAGCTTATTTTTTGTTACAGTTTGGCTGGGGCTGGGTTTGAACCCGCCACCCTCAGTATATGCGGCCGGCACCCTACCCAATGAGCCACAGGCCCCACCCTATGGAGACATTTTCTAAATAAGAGCTCCCTGTAGGACAACTATATATGAAGATGGGCAAGTGCAGTTTAGATCTGTGGAAACTTTTTGAAATTTAGAGTCTGAAACACATTTTTCAGGTAGGTACTAAGTTATCCTAAAATTTTTTCACACTGGTTATTTTGACATTTTTTCATCAGATACTCTACTCAACATGTAATTTGCCAGGACACAAAAAAAATTCCCCCCAAACCAAAACAACACTCCAGATCTGGTACTCTTAAATATATCACTCTCATTGGAAGTGCTATCAGCATAGTCTTTGCAACTAGCCCAAAGCATGTATTTAAGAAGTTTTTATAAATTATTTGTGATGTTCATATGTTTAATTCTTATGCCAACATTTTTCTGATGAACTCAGCATTGTGCTTTATTCAAGAATGGAAACCTCAAAATAATCACCATAAAGCTTCTAAGGCTTATGGGAGAATAAACTAGGATGGTCCACAGATACATGATGAAATCCGCAATGCTGGAATTATAAATGTTTCATGCAGCCTAGACTAGAAAACAAGCCCAAACCACTATTAGAAGAATTAAATACGATATGGTCCAAGATGTCTCCTTAAAATTTTGTCTCAACCCTCAGTCTGAATTATGAGGATCCATCTTCAGTTCAGTCCCGTCAGCAGAAACCGACTGTGCAATTTTCTGTTGCTTTTATTATACAAACTATGTACATTCTAGAAGGTTCATTTAGTGCTACACTGTTGTACTTTTTGTCCAAGCAATATCAGGGCATGCAAATTCCACGAAGTCATCAATAAGAAGAGGCTATGCTCCTTCTTCATCATAATTAGACACGTCATCTGCAATCATTGTACTGAAGTCTAACAGAAGGTTCCAAGTATATTTTGGTATTGATCGTTCATGGTGTTCCAACAAAAAATTATTCTATAAGTCTAATAATTTAAATCTTTCATTAAGCACTAAGTTCCAGTAGGCAATGGCCATTTCTAGATCTAATCCTTTTTGTCCTGGCTTCTTTGCAAAATTAAAAGTAAACTGATAAAAATCCTTAAATCATCCTGGTTCTTTCAATTGTTGTTCCATGTTGGGTATCTGGGCCTTTAGTTTTTCTATGCTGTCACATCCTAATTCTGTCATGCTATCCATGAACTCCTGCTTGGAGAAGTCACACTGAGTTGCTGCTCTGAACTTCCATGCAATGATCAACACACTGATGTTGGCTGGATCAAGTGCCAGGTCATCACACAACTGTTGTATACAATCTATTCCAATTTTATTTTCATCTTGAGGATCTTTGTATGTATTGTATAGTTGTTCTAACTTCTTCCTGTCCAATGATCCTTTTATACTCTCTTGCATATAAAGTTCAGGGTTTGGGAAAAAATTATCTGTTGCAACATCTAACTTCCAGTCATTTTGAGACAGACAACTTACTACTGTTTTTTCACTAGATTGTGTGAAGATCATAATCTGACGAACTTTATCCTTCTACAGTGATTTCAACTTGTTCATGTTGGTGTCCTCCAGGCGTCTCCCGTCATCCTCCTCCTCCGGATCTGCAGCGAATCTCAGAGTAGTTTTGATTTGCATTTCTCTGATGATTAAGGATGATGAGCATGTTTTCATATGTTTGTTAGCCATTCGTCTCTATTCATCTCTCTTCTTTAGAGAAGGTCTGTTCATGTCTCTTGACCAGTGATATGTGTATGGGATTGTTGGATTGTTTTTGTTGTTGATTAATTCGTGTTCTCTATAGATTCTCGTTCTTAAGTTTTTGTCTGATTCATAATATGTAAATACCTTTTTCCCATTTTGAAGGGTGTCTGTTTGGTTTTGTTGTTGTTTCCTTAGCTGCACAGAAGCTTTTTAGTTTAATGAAGTCCCATTCAACATGATTATCTTCCCTTTGTACAAAGTAATGATGCCCACCTCCAAGAGTATGGCTTGGAGGATTTGAGGAGAAAAAGCCTGAAAATAAAAACCTACCACATACAGCATGTGGCATTTTCTAGGCCCTCAACAAATACATGTTAGTTCTCCATTCCATTTTTGCTTCCTTCATTCCATCATTGTGATTCATGTGACATTAACATAATAGCATGGCTACCAGAGAGAATACTTAGAAATAGAAAACAGAGGTAAGCCCACATTTCCATTACATGTGAATGTCACTGTCACTGTTATGTGCGGGAGGAGGCAATTGTGTGATGGAGCTGGAAGAGAGGAAAAGCATCATTGCACAGCTTCTTGTTAACTAGGAGGAGATAAGCAAGATATCATAACTCTATGTCCTGCACTTCACATGCTTCTCATCTTTTTATAATACTTGCCTCTAATATGGTTTGGATATTTATCCCCTCTAAATGTTATGTTGAGATCAGATCTCCAGTGTTGGAGGGGGAGCACAGTGGAATATGTTTATGTCATTGAGGTGGATCCCTTATGAATGACTTGGTGTCATCCTGTTGATAAGAGCCTTGTACCCCCCCACTTCTTTCTCTTGCTCTTTCTCCAGCCATGTGGTGTGCCTGATTCCTCTCTGCCTTCTGACTTGATTAGAAGCTCACTGAAGGACCCACTGGAAGCAGATACTGGCACTTTGCTCCTTATACAACCTGTAGAATTGAGAGCCAAATTCTTTATAAATTACCCACCTACAGGTATTTCCTTCATAGCAGCACAAAACAGCCTAATATCCTCTCTATTCTTTGTTCTTTCTTATCCTCTTCCTCTTCATTCTGGTGTGACATCAGAGATGGGTATGTACTCAGTGCCTCAGAAACAGGAGCTGATGGAGAAACATCAAGAGAGATATTGAATCTGCTAGACCGGGGTCCCTTCACACAGATACTTTAGGTAAGTTACTACTCTTCAACTAAGGTGGTCCTTACAACAGGCTAACAATACCCAATCTTCTCAACTACCAGGAATACTGTGGAGTTTAAGTGTGATCCCACGTGGAGAAACAATCTAAGGATTTAGGTGGGAGGCAAAGACCAGTGCACTTTAGAGTAATTACATTAACAGAGATACTCGTGGTGGCTCAGAACCTTGCATTGTCACCATGCAATTAATGGTATTGTCATATAAGCTGTTGAGGTCACGATTTTTCCAAATGTGGTCCATGGAAAACTTCCTTAACATCCTCAGGGTTTGCTTTTTAAAACAGCAGATATATGGATCCATCATAACGCTGAATCTAAACCAGGGAAGTGAGTTGGAATCTGTCTACATTTTGAGTTATTTATCCAGTTGGTTCTGGTACTCAACCAAACTTGAGGAGCCCTGCTGTGGATTTGCAAAAAGTTTCATTAAAATATTAAATCCTTTGGTGTCTAACTTCATTGTCTGCTTTCCCTGATACTCAACATTAAATATGCATCTTCTTTGGTCTGTCAAATAGGTAACTAAAAATTTTTTTTTTTTTTTTTTTTTTAGCTTTTGGCCGGGACGAGTTTGAGCCCACCACCTCTGGTATATGGGACCAGGGCCAGCGTCCTACTCCTTTGAGCCACAGGCACTACCCTAACTAAGAAATTTTGATTCAATGATTTATATGTGAGGGGCTGAATTAGGCACTGGGATAACAGCAGAGAAAACAAGGCAGGCAGGGACCCTGGAGTTATTCTAAAATGGTAAAACTTGGGGCAGCATCTGTCAGTGAGTAGGGTACCGGGCCCATATACTGAAGGTGGCAGTTTCGAACCTGTCCCAGCCAGATTGCAACAAAAAATAGCTAGGCATTGTGGTGGGCACCTGTAGTCCCAGCTACTCAGGAGGCTGAGGCAAGAGAATTGCCTAAGAGCAAGAGCTGGAAGTTGCTTATGGCTCCATGGCCCTCTACTGAGGGTGACAAAGTAAGAGTCTGTGTCTAAAAAAAATAAAATAAATAAAAATAAATAAAATGGCAAAACTGGTAGCAAAGTGTAAAACAATCAATAAACTAGGCAATGTCCCATGAGACTTTGTGTTTTGAAGAAAATAACTATGTATAGTAGAATGCAGCAGGGATAGGGATTATCATAGACAGGGCTGTCTATGAATCTCTCTGGAAGTGAGGTCCTAGCTATATCCTAAAGGACAAGAAGAAGCCAGGCCTGGATAGGAGATTTTGTCAGTATCACTGTGCTGTGAGTGGACACCAATTGATCCAAGAGCCGAGGAGAAGCTCGAATGACTGGATCCTGGCAGATAATGTGCAGGCAGAATGGGAGGTGAGTTTCAAAGACAGACAGAATGGCATGGGTTGGGTCTTTTAAGGAATTGGATATTACTTGGAGTGTGAAAGGTAAGAGTATGGAAGTGACACGATCTGGTGCCTACTGTCAGAAGTTGTCTCTGGCAACTATATGGAGAATGGACTGGAGAGAGATAAGACAGTATGTGGGGATAACCATGAGGAGAGTATGGCGACGTCCAGGGGAGGGACTCGGGTGGATGGGCCAAGGGCTGCAGCCATGAGCAGAGGGGGGGTGGACAGGATGTGCTTTGAGGTAGGGCAGGTGGCACCTGCAGTGTCTGTATGTGTAGGGTGTGTGGGGTAAGACACAATTAAGGATGACCCCTTAGCTATTTGTCGGCCAGGTGGAAAAATGTTTTTGTAAGATCAGCTGTTCCAAGTGCTTCTGAGGCATTCTGTAGTTAGGTCATCTAACAGTGAATGTGGTGAAAATTAGGAATTTTAACAATTCATAGGTTGATTAATAGGATTCAACTATTAGATGGTTACGCTTCATTAAAAACAGATGCAAAATATAAAACTATGAAAATTCTAAAAATCTCACCTTGCAAGTATTTATACAACAGTTCACAATATTGATCTTTCCATGTGTTCTTAGCTCTGTTCTAAGGGTTTTCATGTAATGTAGGTCATTACAAAAGGTTTGAGAGACACAGAACTCAAGAAACCTAAAATCATAAAATCAGTGTGGAGGGAAGCAAATGAAGCCCTCAAAGCCAACCAACTTGAAATTTGCATGGGTCAATCAGAAATGACACCATGAACTGTGTTCGTTGGAAGAGAAATAACAGAACATAACACTGTCTGTCTCAAAACTTTGTAGTGACCCATGTATTAATTTTCAAAGTAACAATCCATGATGTTAGGAGGACTTTTTTCCCAATTTTTCAGAAGCAGCAGCTGAGGCATAGGTAATTTTGTTTACAAAATCATCATTCAGACACAACCACAGGTGTTCTAAGGTCTCTGCAATACAATTTTTTTAATTATGAGATTCCTTCCACTTATGCTGATAAAACCAAAACAAATCAATATTTGTTTAAAAACATTTTGTCTTCTACAGTATGTACTGCATAATCCCAATTTAATGGTGAGTCATTCCAGTGGTCTCTAGAACCTGCACTCCTAACCAGTACACTCAAGAAAAAGACAGGTGTTGAACCACGTCAGCCCATGGTGGTTGATGGTAGGCAGGGCCCCGTGTCTTTTTGGTCAAAACTGTCCTTCAGTAGCCTTTGTGCTATGTCTTAGATGGTATTTGTTTTAGAAAAACAGAAATGGGGCAGCGCCTGTGGTTCAAAAGTGTAGGGCACTGGCCCCATATACTGGAGGTGGCGGGTTCAAACCTGGCCCCGGCCAAATAATGAAAAAAAAAAAAAAAAAGAAAAAAGAAAAAGAAAATGGTAATAAGTGTTAAAAAAGAATCATAAAAATTATTTTAAAAGGTAATAATCCTCATATTCTCTGTGCATTAGACAACTTGGCTGTTCAAATGACTTTCTGAATTTCCGTGATGAATTCTGTTTCCAGATGGAAATGACATTCCATTTTTCTGTGTTCTAGGCTCACTGTTTAGGAGGCAGAGATGGTTTTTTCTATAGGAGTGGAGAAGACCCCATGAAGTCTGAACACACACTGTCTATAGGCTAACTAAGATACCAAGTGGGTTCCCCCTTTCCCCTGGTGGGATTAGCTCTTGCCTCCAGCCTTTGGGTAAGTGACAGGTAGGGATTACAGAAAAAACATTTCAATACTCAGCCTTCTTCCTCAGGAGCCTTCCTGAAGAAAGCATGGGGGTTGAAGTTCCCAATTCTCAGGCACAACATCTGGTGGGGGTGGGGCAAGTCAGGCCATGTTGCCCTCAGCTGAGGCAGGTGCTGGAGCTCTTGCTCTCCCTGACTGTGACTCCTGCCTCTGAGGCTGGTCAGGGTGGTCCTTTTACAGGCTGCCTCTTCCCGAGGTGTGGGCATGCTCTACGTGAGCCTGGCTGTGCTCTGGTGCAGGTCATCACCTAACTCTATGAACATTCCTGTATATATATATATATTTGTATTTTTTATAATTGAATCATAGCTGTGTACATTAGTTCAATCATGGGGTACAGTGTGCCGGCTTCACATGCAACCTGAGATATTTTTATCAACCTGATTGACATAACATTCATGAGATTTTCTCGTTTACTATATGAAAACATTTTTGATCCATATTTAGAAGTTTTCTCCTGACCCTTCGAATATGTACCACACATATGATCTTACCCTTTGACCCATCTCCCCCCACCCTCTCCCTCCCCTTCCCTCCCTCTCCTCTTTCCCCATCTTCCTGTGCAATAAATGGGTTGTATCCTTCACTTGAACGATAAAGAATTTGTCTCCTATTAGGGGTGTATACATTGGATACTTTTTCTTCCCTTCTAGAGATACTTTGCTAAGGAGAACATGTTCCAGCTCCATCCATGTAAATATGAAAGAGGAAAAGTCACCATCTTTCTTTAAGGCTGCATAATATTCCATGGT
>CAUYON010163131.1:0-14723 GCA_963573935.1 Arctocebus calabarensis | reverse complement strand
AGTAAAGGAAGAGCAGAGAGAGGGAAGGAGTGAGGGATGTGGGGTCTTGGTGTGTGGCACAACTTTTGGGGGGGAAAACATGATTGTAAGAGGGACTTTACCTAATAAATGCAATCAGTGTAACCTGGTTTCTTGTACCCTCAATGAATCCCTAACAATAAAAAAAAATAGCAAATATTCTCTCCCATTCTGAGGGCTGTCTGCTAACTATACTTACTGTGTTCTTGGCCATGCAGAAGCTTTTTAGTTTCATCATATCCCAGTAGTGTATTTTTGATACTGCTTCCATTGCCTTGGGAGTCCTTCTCATAAAGTATTCGCCCAGGACAATGCTTTCAAGAGTGTTCCCTGCACTTTCTTCTAGCATTTTTATAGTTTCATGTCTTAAGTTTAAATCTTTAATCCACTGTGAGTCTATCTTCATTAGTGGTGAAAAGTCTGGGTTCAATTTCAGTCTTCTACAGGTCGCCAGCCAGGTTTCCCAGCACCATTTGTTAAATAGGGAGTCTTTTCCCCACTGAATGTTCTTAACTGGCTTGTCAAAGATAAAATAATGGTAAGTAGTGGGGTTCATCTCTTGGTTCTCTGTTCTTTGAAGGGTAAGGAGAAAACTACTAAATGCAGAACAAAAATGTTTTCACACAGTAAATGAGAAAATCTCATGAATGTTATGTCGAACAGGAGGATGAAAATATCTCAGATTGTATATGAAGCCCGCGTACTGTACCCCATGATTGAACTAATGTACACAACTATGATTCAATAAAAAAAAAAATAAAAAGTTAAAAAAATAGCATCCTACTTAAGTGATTCCATAAAGTTATGGAAGCTGTTATGCACCTTGAGTCACACTGCTATATAAAATCTCAACTGTTGTACCAAGAATCTCAACCTTCAATAGAATCAATAGGGAAAAACTGGGAGATCACTTCTCTGTGGATGAAGTGTTGAGAAGTATCCTAGTTCAAACCCTTAAGGGATACTAGCTGAAGTGGGTAGAAAAGGCTACTTAGTATCTTTGACCAGAAACATGAATCTGAGGATATTACATGACAGAAACATGAATCCGAGGAAGAAGTCATAACATGGTCACCGTGGATGATATTACAAAGGTTGTTGCCCTTGTTTACCATGTTTATGCTTAACCTTATTCCTGCTAAGCCTGTATAGTGACTATGGGTGTTTGTCATTGGGTTCAAACGATTACAAATGCATGGGGTTTTGTTCTCCACTCTCAAGTTTTGCTTCAAAATTTTGTTTGTATACCTGGCCAAGGGATTCAACACTTCCTTTCCTTTTCATGTCATGGATTTGTAAGCTAGTGGATGAGAATAGTTTATACCTAGGGCTTCCCTGAGATGTTACACACCAAGAACTCAAGCCCAAATATCAGACATTGATTTCACACACCTGACAGGTATGTCAATCAGTTCTCAGTTCTACTTTCCCTGATATTTTATTTCTTTCTCTAGAATAGGCTTGTTTTGGATGGTAGATGTCCTACTGAATTTCGTCTCTCAAAATCTAGTTATGGAATGTGTGCAGTAGTGTACTCCATGCCAATAGTTATTTATTCCAATCATGGGAAATATCATCATATGTGGAACGTTCCAACATTCCTGACCTCTGGGTCAGGGGTTTCTAAATTTTTGTTTCCTGGACACATAGGAAGTGGAAGAATTACTTTCGTCCACATGTTCAATACATAATCACTAATAAAACTTGATACACAAAAGAGAAGTGGGCATTACTGTGGTGGCATATTCCACCATGGATAAGCAAAACAGTCCTGACATTATCACTATGTGTCACTGGGGCCTGAGGATTGAACACACCTCACATCTCCTGATATTTCATTTCTTAATTAGAGCTCAATGACTTTTGCCAGACATGACTACAATATTTGGTTGCCCTGGGAGGCCAAGGTGGGTTGATTCCCTGAGTTTAGGGGTTGGAGACAAGGTTGAGCAACAGCAAGATAACCTCAGCCTGGATCACACACCTGGTTTGTACTAAAATAGAAAAGGTTGTCAAGGTTTGTTGCTCTTTCCTTTAGTTCTAGGTACTCCAGAGGCTCATTCACAAGGATACCATCATCCAAAGAGTTCGATGTTGCAGCATGCTGGTCTCATGCCATGACACTCCAGCCTGAGCAACATTGCGAGAATATGTTCCAGGAAAAATAATGAAAGAAAGAATGGATGAATGAAAGAAAGAGAAAAGAGAAGAGAAGAGAAGAGAAGAGAAGAGAAGAGAAGAGAAGAGAAAGAAAAAGAAAAAGAAAAAAAGAGAAAAGAAAAGAAAAGAAAGAAGAAAAAAAAATTGCTAGGGCCAGTTTCCAAGAACCAAAGTACGAGGACAGGTCAGTGGGTAGATGGAATATGGGACTAACTAGAGGAGGAGATTTACTGGGGGCCTAGCAGGGGGGAAATGATTCAGGATAAGCAGGTATGGGATTGGTTCATTAGGGTATTGCCAGTCAATATGATGGGTAGGTTTTCTCCAAAGATGTCTGGTCCATGGGTTCGGATTGATTGGGGCAAGGAAATGTTGGCTCAGATTGAAGAAGTTAAACAAAAGAGGTGGGGGGTATCCTCTGGATTTTTAGTGTGCATAGGAAAAGCCTAATTGAGTCAAAAAATGATTATGTGTGAAGTTTCCAGTGAAAGTACAAGAATCTAGGATGTCAAAGGATCAGAGTTATATAAAATCCAAAGGGTTGATTGATATAGAATAATTTCTCCAGTTGACATCAAATCTAGGGGAAAATTTTCAACTATAGATCAGTGTTCAAAAGTAAAAATGAGGTGTAAGTTCCCTACCAATGCTTTTCTCCATTTATGTATTGAGAGAGAGTTTTGGGTTTTTGCCCTCCATAGAGTGTCTAGGTATAATACCTCAGAGAAAACTTCAAGTGTTTTCATCAAGGGAACCTATTGCCTCAGCTGTACTGTAGGCCCCTGCATAACATTTGGCCATTTTTTATTCTTCAGAAATGGGTATCTCACTATAGCTCTGGCTGTTCTCCGGTTCAGAAACTCAGACAATCCAACTTACAGTTCCTCTCAAAGGGCCAAGGTGACAGACATAAAGCACCACCACTGACCACCAACCGTAGTTTGAAAAATATCCCAAATTCAAGGTATAGCATGCTGGCTCACACCTATAATGATAATAATTTGGGAAGCTGAAGCAAGTGTCACAAAGTAACTGGGCACTGTGGGGGAGCACCTGGAATCCCAGATGCTCAGGAGGCTGAGGCTAAAGGATCTGTTGACCCAGGAGTTTGAAATTGCAGTTAGTTATGATGACTTCAGGGCACTCTACCCAGGGGGAAGTTGTGAGACTCTGTCTCAAAGAAAAACAAAATGACAACTTTGGTAGGATGGAACAATCTGCCTTCCCTGTCAGTTCATGGTAACATGTGTGTGAACAGGGAGATAGGTTGATTGTCTCTCAATTACGCTCATGACTTGGGTATTTCATACACGGTGACCTTTTGAGCACCTCAATTTTGGAAAATATCTTCAAGTAGCTTCATTGAATTAAGTAGTTCACCCTTTGAAAGCATTCAATTCTGTGTTTCTTAGTATAGTAACACAATTGTATAGCTATCATCACAATCAATTTTAGATCTTTGTCTCCTCCCCCTACACAAAGAATGTCAATACTTTTTAGCAGTCACTTTCACATCCCCACCACCATCCCCTGCCTGCCCCTACTCCTAGCAGACAATTGGCCTTGTCTTGATGTCTTCTTCTGAGTTGAGTCATGCTCTGTGTGGTCAATTGTAAGTGTTCTTATTCCCTTATCATAATTGTTTTAAGTTTCATTACTACTGTAAGATAAATGTGCACTTCATTCCTTTTCATTGTTCAAAAATATTCCTTGGTGTGAATACAGCACGTTATATGTATCCATTCATCTGTAAATCCCATTAGTAGTCCTGAAGACGTGCCCTTCTCATCTAAGATTTCTGTTGTTTTTATTGCAGTTTGGCTGGGGGCCAGTTTTATCCCACCACACTCTGTATATGTTGTCAATGCCCTTGTCACTGAGCAATAGGTGCCTCTCCTCATCTACTGTTTCTTAAATATTTAATCAACAAGATATGTTGCCTCTGTTAAAAGTCTTTAATTTTTCTCTTGAGATGACCATGTGGTTTTCCTTATTGATTCTGTTAATTAGTGTATTCTGTTAGTTGATTTTCCCATATTGAGCTGGAGTAGTAATCCTCATAATAAACCTGATTTGGGATCCATGTATAAAATATTTTGCATGCTACTGTATTTTTCCTGCACCTACACAGTATCTCTGTTATAGTCGGCATACTGTGTTTGCACCTTTGCCCCAGAAAAATACATTGGAATTATCATAGCTCAAGGAAATGAAAGCTGCTAACCTCAAGTGATCCTTCTGAGTTTGTCCTCCTCAGCAGCTGAGAGTACAGAAAAATGCCACTACTGCTGGGTAAGTTTTGCACGTATTTCTTGGACAAGTGGGGTTTTACTGTTTTGCTCAGTCTGGTCTGAAACCCCTTACCTTACAGTGATCTTTCTGCCTCAGCCTCTGAAATTGGTGGGATTATAGGTGTGAGCTATGGTACTCATCCATAATTATGTTTTTGTGAAGTTTTTCTTGATTATCCTCATAGATATCAGCCTGTACATTAGAAAATAACAACCCTATTGTGATATACTTTACACGCTTGATAATTCATGCATTTCCAGTAGAGTTCAAGACTATAGATTCAGAGATCACTTGTATAATTTGTTTTTTTGTTACTAGAGAAGTTTCCCTTAAGTTGTAGAACAGACAGGAGAAAGAAAGGAATGAAGGAAAGGAAGGCATGGAGAGAACAAGTGAATAAGATAGATACAGTTGAAGGAAGAAAGAATAAAGTGAGGGATGGGTGAAGGGAGGGAGGGATGGAGGAAACAAAAAAAGAGAAAATGACCAAAATTGGTGGTTCACACCTATAATACCAGCCCTGTGGCATGCTGAGATGAGTAGAGTTTTTGAACTAAGTGGTCCTGAGAATGAACTGAGGAAGAATCAGACCCTGTCTCTACTAAAAAGTGAAAAGTCTGGGTAACGCCTGTGATTCAAAAGAATAGGGCATGGGCCCCTTATACTGGAGGTGGCGGGTTCAAACTCAGCCCGGACAAAAAAGAAAAATAAGTGAAAAATCATCTAGGCATTGTGACAGACACTTGTACTCCTAGCCACAGGGGTATCTGAAGAAGGAGGATTGCCTGAATCCTAGAGATTGAGGTTTCTATGATCTAGCCTAAGGCCACAAAAAAACTAGTCCAGACCACTTACGGAAACCGAATGTCAAGAATACCCATACACAAACACATTCACAGACAAACCAACAAAGATTTTCACCATCTATAAAGACCAGAGTTACCTTGATCAGGGGTCCTCAAACTTGTTAAATAGGGTGCAAGTTCACTACCCTCAGACCATTGGCAGGCCAGACTATAGTTAAAAAAAAAAAAACAACTATGAACAATTTCCTATGAATACTGCACATATCTTATTTTGAAGTAAAAAACAAAACAAGAACAAATACAATATTTAAAATGAAGAACAAATAAAGTTAAATCAATAAAATTATCAGTATTTTAATGGGAACTATGGGCCTTCTTTTGGCTAATGAGATGGTCAATGTCCAGTTCCATATTTGTCACTGCTAGTCGTAACAAGTGATGCAAGTGTGCATCAGTTAGTCTAGATTTGGTTGGAGATATCAGATGTTTCATTCTGGAAAAAGTATGTTTACAGACATAGGTGCTGCCAAAGATGGTTGCCATTTTGAGTGCAAGGTTCCTGAGATTAGGATATGTCTCATTGGGGAGAGATGCATAGAAATTAGGAAGGCTGCTTGACTTGAATGTGTCTTTCAGAGAATCACAATTCTGCAGTTTAGCCAGGTCCATAAGGCAAATTGTATCCACATTTTCTTTTCTTTTCTTTTTTTTTTTTTGTTTCAAGATACTATATTCTTAAAAATGGTCACAACACCAAGCTTTTGGCCCATTCTACCACTGTATAAGCTACAAATGGTTGCTGAGCAGCAGAGGGGTGCTCTTTCATAGCATGTCTGAAAAGTGAATAAAAATCCATATAAAGCAAATATTCAAATAGTTTTCATAGGAACACAGATAAGTGAGACCCCATCTCCTAATCTTACATATTGCTGCATCTGTGCCAACCCTACTCTTACAAAGACATTTCAAAACTAGAAACAATTAAGTTAAATGGTCCCCCCAAATCCCTTAATTCAGGCTAAACTCACAGTTAACAACTACAGAATGATATCTACACATTAATACTAGCTGAAGCACAAGTTGCTGGGTGATGTTTCATTCCACTTTCCCAAGCACAAGACACAGGTAGCGTGCCAACATCCTGTTCTTCTCCTTCAAGTAGGTAGTTGGGATTCTGGATTTGCTGCACAAGTTGCCACATCGGTCCTGACATCACATAGTAGATAGTTGGCCTCTCAGGTGCAGTGTAAGCACCCATATTTTCAAAGAGCATCCAGTCACCCACATGCATTTCTGGCAGATAGCAGTACTCAAATATCCGGTCAAGGCCATCACATGATGGTCCCCATATGTTGGATGAATAATAATACTTCTCATCTGGTTTAGGTCTCTTTTGGAGAAGACGCTTTACATGAGCATGATCATAAAGGATGCAATTAAATGATCCATGTACTCCATCATTCATGTAATACATAAAGGTATGTTCACCAGACTCGTCATCATCACAGACTATCTGTTCCTTTAATACAATTTTTTTGGCAGTGATATTAACTGCAAGTGTGAAGGCTGATGCAACATAATATCTGCAAAGATCAGCTATGATTCTCACTCCAGAATCTGATGGAAAGTACTTGTCCAATGGCTGGGTTGCTTACACCAGTGATCTCTTCAAATTTAAGCTTCACATCCTCAGATCCAGGAAAGCCACTGTCAATATCAAACAGGTACATGCTGAAACCAACCTCAGTTCCCATGTCAAAGTCACAGTGGGCATCAGAGTTTGCCTGCACAAAGGTCTCAGGATCAGTACAGCCACTTTCTATGTGGAAGTTGACACCAATGACATCAATGACATTCCAAAAGAAGTCTGCTGGTTTTGAGCGTGGCACTAAATTTAACACTGAGTTGACAGACTGCTTTGGAATCATCAGTGGCAATCCACAAAACCAACTTGGCCTTTGGATGTCCTCTGGCAACTTTCAAAACTCGACTTCACTGTCAAAAGTCATCATCTGGACCCAATTACTGGCAGCGTACTTAATTTGAGACACTTTTTTACAAGGATTTGCATAGATAATCCTCTCTGGAGGCACCCTGAGACTTTGTTCCAATTGTATTTCAAGTCTTGCTAGCATAGTCAAATCCTCTCCTGATGGTAGCGAGGGTCTTCACAATGGCTCTACTGTCATTACATTTGACTGCATAAAAAGGAGTGACATGAGAAAGATCTTTCAGCTATCTTCGGTGTTTCTTCAGAACATTTCCAAGGTCTGATACATAGAAGTCATCCTTATCATCAGGAGAGGAAATTTCATTGATTTTTTTGGTCCAGCATGTCCTTGTCAGTAAAACCTTAATCAAGCAAGGGGCAGTCAAACTCTTCATTACTAATGTTCATGGTTTCTTGATGTTTCTTTGAAAAACTAAGAGATGGAATTTAAAGAAATACTTCCAACTTCTCACAAAGACAATTCTCCAGAAATTCTTAATCCCACTTTGTGTGTCCTCTGAGCAGCAGTGGAAACATTCTTAGAACATCCAGGCACCACAGGCCAGCCCGATGGAGAAACCAGAAAGCGGGTGTTGCCCTGGGTTTACCATGTTTATACTTAACCTTATTCCTGCTAATCATGTGTAGTGGGTATGTGCGTTTGTTGTTGGGTTCAAACTGTTACAAAAGAGTGAGGTTCTCTTCTACAAACTCAATTCATACTTCCAAATGTTTGTTTGTTTATCTGGCAAAGGGATTCAAGAATCGTTACCTACCTTTTCACATCATGGATTTGAAAGCAAGTACAAGAATATGGTTTATACATAGGGCGGCCCTGGAATGTTACACACCAAGAAGCCAAGCCTATGATCAGACAGTGATTTCCCAGACCAAACAGGTATGTCACACAATTCTCAGTCCTACTTTTCCTGAGATTTTATTTCTTTCTCTAGAATAGGCTTGTTTTGGACGGTAGGGTTCCTACTGAAGGTCCTCTCTCAAAATCTAGTTATGCAATGTGTCTGGTAGTTTACTCCTTACCTGCAGTAATTCCTTCTGATCCTGGAAAATATCAGCCCGTCTGGAAAATTTCCAACATTCCTAACCTCCAGACAAAGTGTGTCAAAACTTTTGGCTTTTTGGCCACATAGGAAGTAGAAGAGTTATTTGGGGGGCACATGTTCAATACACAATCACTAATGAAACCTGATAATCTAAAAAGAGATGTGCACATAATTGTGGTAATATCTGCCACAACTGATACACAAAACAGTCCTGACATAATACCTAAGTGTCACCAGGGCCTAAGGATTGAACACTCCTCAATGACCTTCAAAGCCCCTCAAACCCCCTTATGTAGAGCTCAATGACTTTTGCCACACATATCTATAATATTTGGTTACTCTGGGAGGCCAGGTTGGGCTGATCCCCTGAACTCAGGACTTGGAGACAAGGCTGAGCAAAAGCAAGTTACCTTTAGACCTGATGACACACGCAATTTGCAATAAAGTAGAAAAGGTTGTCAAAGGTTGTGAACCTTGGTTTATTTCCAGCTATTCCAGAGGATGAGGCAGGAGGATCCATTCATCCCAAAATTTGAAAGTTGCTTTGTGCTAGGATGATACCATGACACTATAGCCTAGGCAAAACAGTGAGAGTCTGTCTCATGAAAAATGATGAAAGAGGGGGCAGAGCAAGATGGCCAACTGGGAGTAGCTTCTGAAAGTGGCTCCTGTCCAAAAGGAAAAAAATAACCTCCAGAAACTGTGCAATTAAGCAGAAGACCGGGAGTCCTGCCAAGAGACAGAAGTGATAACTGCAGGTCATCTCTGCTGATGCAAGCTACGACTCCAAGAAAGCAAGCTTCAGGTACAAAATTCATCTGAAAGGAAAAATGTCCATCCTCTCCCCCAAGAAAGCTGTGTGTTTATTTGCTTTTCTGTTTCCTTCTTAAGTGTGTTGTGGGACATGGGGTCTGCTTTCCCCAGAGTGACCCTGATCACTCCCTTGCTAGACAGAAAAATTGAGCTAAAGTTTTCCCCACCATTCTGAACTTATAATACACCCTTCCCCCCTTTCCAGATGAACAATAAGCCTAACCCCTGCTGAGACTGTGGGAGGTGGTTCTTAAGCAGCGCTCCCCCTGACCCTGCGTGCGGGAACAAGCGCCTCACTGACAAAAGACTCTGGGGGGGGCACTTCCCTCAAGCCTGGGAATCTGCCAGCAACCACCAGGTTTCTGCAGGCCCAAAACGTGTCAGGAACTCCCCTGGCAACCACAGGGTGCTTGGCAGTCCTCCACAAGCCCACCCTCAGCCAGGGACTCCCTTGGCAGCCGCACAGGCCTGTGCCTGGCACCTACAGGGCCTCTGCAGGCCTGCCTTCTGCCAGGGGCTTCACTGTAGACAGAGGCCCACCCCCCAAGCCAGGAACTCCCCTGGGACAGTATGACCCTGCACCCTACGCTAGCAGGGCATCTGCAGGTTTGCCTTCTGTCAGGGACTCTGCTGGAGACCTCTAGGCCTCTGTAAGTCTGCCCCTGGCCAGGAACTACCCCGATGACCGATGACCACGCGACCCTGTGCCGCCCCATGCTAGCCAGGCCTCCAAAGGTTCGCCTTCTGCTGAGGACTCCACAGGCAATTGACAGGCCTCTGGAGGCCACCCCCAGCCAGGAAATCCCCTGGCAACAACGAGGCCCTGCGCCTAGGGCTTGATGGGTGCCTGCAAGGCTGTGTTCTGCCAGGGACTTTACTGGTGACTGCCAGGCCTCCACAGGTTTGCCTCCAGCCAGTGACTCCCCCAGCAACAGCGTGAGCCTGTACCTGGCACCAGCAGAGCCTCCGCAGGCCCGCTCCCAGCAAAGAACTCCCCTAGCAACTGTTGGGCTCCGCATCCCAAACCTGAAGGGCCTCTGCAGGTCCACCTTCTGCCAGGGATTCCGCTGGCAACTGCCAGGCCACTGCAGGCCCATCCCCGGCCAGGAATTTCCCCGGTGTATGTGTAGTCCTGCGCTTGGCGCAGGGCAGACCTCTGCAGGCTGGCCTTCTGCCAGGGACTCTGCAGGTCCGCCTCCAGCCAGGAAATCCCCCCTGGCAACCACGTCTGCCAGGCCTCAGCACACCTGCCTTCAGCAAGGGACTCAAAGAGCTGCACAAACCGCATACTTCCTCCCTTACCCTCCGAGTCTCTACAATGGCCCCTCTCATTTGGCCAGGTACTCCAGAAGCTGCGGGACCAGGGCCATCCCTCCGGAGCCCTCCCTGCCTCTGTGTGGAGTGCACAGCCCAGCCAGAGATGGCTGGAGCTGTGGGGTCTCTTTGCCAAAGTCACTGGGCAACTAGCACTCCCAGAACCATGTGCACTATGCCTTGCCTTACTGCTGGATCCGGGGGTGCCACACTCCAGAGCTGCTCCTGAATCCAGAAGTCCCTGGCTGGGGCAGAGGAGCTACACAGGGTCAACCCCTACAAAGTACCAGCAATAATAGAGTAACCCCACTGAGGTCTAATCTTGGAGAGACACCTTCCCAACTCTGAGAACCGCCAGAAACAACAGTTAAAAACAATCATGAGGTGGAACCAATGGAAAAACTCTGGCAATATTGAATAATCAGAGTAAATCAACTCCTCCAAGAAATGACAAGGCAGACACAGCACAAGATCACTTGCATAGACAAAAGACTGAGATATCAGAAATCAAATTTAGAATCTGGATAGCAAATAAGATAATTGGAATGGAGGAAAAGATGGAATTAAAATTTCAAGCAATAATCCAAAAGATGACCCAAAAGATGTCTCAAGAATTCAATGAATTCTTGGGCGGTGCCTGTGGCTCAGCAAGTAGGGTGCCAACTCCATATACCGAGGGTTGCAGGTTCAAACCACGCCCCGGCCAAACTGCATCAAAAATTAGCTGGGCACTGTGGCGGGTTCCTGTAGTCCCAGCTACTTGGGAGGCTGAGGCAAGAAAATCGCTTGAGCCCAAGAGCTGGAGGTTGCTGTGAGCTGTGACTCCACAGCACTCCACCGAGTGCAATAGAGTGAGACTCTGTCTCCACAAAAAAAAAAAAAAAAGAAAGAATTTAATGAATTCTTACTGGAGTTAGATGATATCTCAAAGTAGTTTTGATTTGCATTTCTCTGATGATTAAGGATAATGAGCATTTCTTCATGTGTCTGGAGGCCGTGCGCCTGTCTTCTTTAGAGAAGTTTCTTTTCAGATCTTTTGCCCCTAATGTCTTTCAAGTGAAGGTTACAACCCAATTATTGCACAAGAAGATGGGGAAAGGGGAGAGGGAAGGAAGGGGAGGGGGGAGAGAGGATAAAGGGTGAGATCACACTTGTGGTGTATATTTGAAGGGTCAGGAGAAAGCTTCTAAATATGGATCAAAAATGTTTTCATATAGTAAATGAGAAAATCTCATGAATGTTATGTCAATCAGGTTGATAAAAATATCTCAGATTGTATGTGAAGCCCGCACACTGTACCCCATGATTGAATTAATGTACACAGCTATGATTCAATAAAAAAAAAGAATTCAATGAATTCAAACTCAAAATGACCAAAGATTTTGACACATTGAGACAAGAAGTTGCAGCCCTCAAAGATCTGAGAAATACAGTAGAATCCCTCAGTAACACAATGGAATAATCAGAAGAAAGGATTTCTGACATGGAAGACAAAGCCTTTGAATGCTCCCAAACCTCCAAAGAGGAAGAGAAATGGAAGGCAAAAACAGATCACTCTCACAGAGAGCTCTGGGATAATTCAAAGAAAACCAACATTCACCTCATAGGGATCCCCAAAACTGATGAAGTAGCTTCACAAGACACAGTCTCTTCTTCATGAGATTATGAAGGAGAACTTTCCACACATGACAAGAGATTCTGAAATTCAGATGGCAGACAGTTTCAGAACTCCAGCATGACTCAACCCAAATAAGACATCCCCCAAATACATCATAATCAATTTCACTAAAATTATTATGAAGGAGAAAGTTCTGAAAGCTGCCAGAAGTAAGAAAACCATTACCTATAAAGGGAAGAACATTAGAACAACTGCAGATCTCTCTGCTGAAAACTTTCAAGCTAGAAGAGGGTGGTCATCGACTTTTAATCTCCTAAAACAAAATAGCTTTCAACACAGGATCCTGTATCCAGCTAAGTTTCATTTATGATGGAGAAATTAACTACTTTAATGACATCCACATGTTGAAGAAATTTGCCGTAACTAAAGCAGCTCTCCAGAATATTCTCAGACCTATCCTCCATAATGACCAGCAGAATCCTCCACCAAAAAAGTAAACCCACTGAGGAACTTCTGATCAAATTCCAACTTCCACAGTCACAAAAGGATTCAAAATGTCTACTAGACTTTCAAAAGGCTTATCGATATTCTCAACTAATATGAATGGGTTAAATTGTCCTCTAAAGTGGCATAGGTTGGCTGACTGGATACAAAAACTCAGGCCAGATATATGCTGCATACAGAATCTCATCTTACCCTAAAACATAAATACAGAATGAAGGTGAAAGGATGGCCGTCTATACTCCACGCAAGTGAAATGCAGAATAAAGCAGGTGTTGCAATCCTATTCAAAGATACAATAGGCTTTAAACCAACCAAAATAAGGAAGAATAAGGATAGACACTTCATATTTGTTAAAGGTACTACTAAATATGATTAAATTTCAATTATTAATATTTATGCAACCAACCAGAATGTGCCTCAATTTATAAGAGAAACTCTAACAGACATGAGCAACTTGATTACCTCCAGCTCCATAGTAGTCAGAGATTTTAACACCCCTTTAGCTGTGCTGGATAGATCCTCCAAAAAGACACTAAGCAAAGAAATTTTAAATTGAAACTTAACCATTCAACATCTGGATTTAACAGATGTCTACCGAAAATTTCATCCCAACAAAACTGAATACACATTCTTCTCACCAGCCCACAGAACTTACTCCAAAATCGATCACATCCTATGTCACAAGTCTAACCTCGGCAAATTAAAAAAAAAAAAAATAGAAATTATTCCTTGCATCTACCAGACCATCATGGAATAAAAGCAGAACTCAATAACAACAAGTATCTGCATACACATACAAAAACATTGAAGGTAAATAACCTTATGCTGAAGGACAGATGGGTCATAGAGAGATTAAGAAGGAAATTACCAAATTTTTGGAACAAAATGACAATGAAGACACAAATTATCATAACCTCTGGGATACTGCAAAGGCAGTCATAGGAGGGAAATTTATAGTATTGCAAGCCTTGCTCAAGAAAACGAAAAGAGAGGAAGTTAAAACTTAATGGGACATCTTAAGCAACTGGAGAAGGAAGAAAATTCCAACCCCAAACCGAGTGGAAGAAAAGATATAACCAAAGTAAGAGTAGAATTAAATGAAATTGAAAACAAAAGAATTATACAACAGATCAATAAATCAAAAAGTTGGTTCTTTGAAAAGGTCAATAAAATAGATAAACTTTTGGCTAACCTAAGCAGGAAAAAAAAGAGTAAAATCTCAAATTTCATCAATCAAAAATGGTAAAGATGAAATAACAACAGAAACCTCAGAAATCCAAAAAATCCTTAATGAATATTACAAAAAACTTTACTTTCAGAAACATGAAAATCTGAAGGAAATTGACCAATACTTGGAAGCACGTCACCTACCAAGGCTTAGCCAGAACAAAGTGGTAATGTTGAACAGGCCTATATCAAGTTCTGAAATAGCATCTACTATACAAAATCTCCCTAAAAAGAAAAGCCCAGGACCAGATGGCTTCACGTCAGAATTCCACCAAACCTTTAAAGAAGAATCAGTACCTATTTACCTAAACTCTTCCAAAATATAGGAAAAGAATGAATATTATCCAACACATTCTATGAAGCAAACATCACCTTGATCCCTAAACCAGGGAAAGACCCAACAAGTAAATAAAATTATAGATCAATATCACTAATGAATATTGATGCAAAAATATTCAACAGGATCCTAAGAAATATTATCGAACAACACATCAAACAAATTATACACCATGACCAAGTGGGCTTTATCCCAGGATCTCAAGGCTGGTTCAATATACGTAAATCTATAAATGTAATTCAGGACATAAACAAATTAGAAAAGAAAGACCATTTGATTCTATCCATTGATGCAAAAAATGCTTTTGACAATATCCAGCATCCCTTCAAGATCAGAACATTTAAGAAAATTGGTATAGAAGGATCATTTCTTAAACTAATAGGGGCCATCTACAGCAAACCCATAGCCAATATAGTATTGAATGGAGTTAAACTGAAACCATTTCCACTTAGATCAGGAACCAGGCAAGGTTGCCCATTGTCTCCATTGCTCTTCAACATTGTAATGGAAGTTTTAGCCATTGCAATTAGGGAAGAAAAGGCAATCAAGGGTATCCACATAGGATCAGAAGAGATTAAAC
>CAUYON010163129.1:0-36465 GCA_963573935.1 Arctocebus calabarensis | reverse complement strand
GGGGAAAGGAAGAGCAAAGAGAGGGAAGGGGGTGGGGGGGTCTTTGTGTGTGCCACACCTTTTGGGGGCAAAACACGATTGTAAGAGGGACTTTACCTAACAAATGCAATCAGTGTAACCTGGTTCCTTGTTTCTTACACCCTCAATGAATCCCCAACAATTAAAAAAAAAAGAATTTTAGGCTAGACCAACCTGAGCAAGAGTGAGACGGCATCTCTACCAAAAACAGAAAAATTAGATGGGCGCAGTAGCCCATGCCAGTAGTCCCAGCTACTTGGGAGGCTGAAGAAGAGGATCACTTGAGCCCAGGAGTGTGAAGTTGCTGTGGGCTATAATGCCATGACATACATGGCATGCCACAAAGGAAGACAGAGTGAGACTCTGTTTCGAAAAAAACAAAAGAGTTTCAGGCTATATTATATTCACTAATGCTCCTTTTCATACTGCCTATTCTATCCAACAAGGCTAGTCAGACACTATTTCTTATTCACAAATTGTTTTTCCTCTAAACAAATAGTATTTATATTCTTGGTGTTCTTAGAATCCGATGGATTAACCCATGAAAGGATGAGCCTCAATCACTTACACATTTTCAAATCTTTTTAGAAACACTAAAGTTGAGAAGCCACTAGCCTCAAGTAGTTATTTAAGTTTATATTAAATGCAATACAAAGGATTTCAATGATAATAAAATACAATTAAAAATTCAGTCCTCAGTCACACTGGCCACATTTCAAGTGCAATGAACAGCACATGTGGCTAGTAGCTACCATATTGGGCAGCACAGATTTGGGCTATTTCCATCATCACAGAAAATTCTATTAGACAACACTGTTCTAGAGAGTTCTTAAAGAAGGGGTCATTTGGTGATCACATTAAAAAAATAGGTAATACATTTTAACAATTACTGTCTTCCTCGATAGTCACATGATGTTATACTAATACTTAGATGACATTCTAAGTTAAAATATTATTTTAACTTAACATTTCATTTATCTTAACATTTCTTACTCGTATAGAATATGTGACTGGAAATACATAATAAAAATACTTAAATAACAGCAATAATGACATAAGTAACCAATTCAACATGGGAAATTTCTGAAGGAAACTTACCCTCCTTCACTTTCTGCTTCCTCTGAACTATTACTTGCTGCTGAACTGTGAACTGCAGGAAGCCGTCTTTTTCTAGCTCTGTGCTGAGGACTTATCTTATGAACAGTTATCTTCCCTCCAAATTCATCTTGTATATATTCTTCCAGCTTTGGAATAGTTTCTTTAAGAAATTTCATTTCCTCTTTGAGTTCTTCCATATTGGTTAGTAATTCATTTAATTTCTCCAGTATCTGAAGTTGCCTTTCTTGGAAGATCACTGCTGTTCCTTGGTCATTATATGTTTCATCTTGCAAAGTTACAGAATCAAAGGTATTACCCAGAGAAAGAAATTTAGGTATATTCATTGCTATCCTTGGTTTACGGACCTTGTGGTACCACAAAAGCAGCAAGCTGATTCCAGCCGTTCCTACCATGATGCCAAGTACCAGTTCTTTGTTTGTAGAATGAGGCATTTCTTGGGTTTTATTTCTAAAATTAAAAACACAAATGTAAATGAATGCTGTTTTTGTCTTTCCTCAAAATAAAAATCTAAGTGCTTTTTCAATCAACAAAGCCAATTCTATCTTATCCGTAAATAACTGGCAAGTCATAAGCTAAATTACAGTATGAGTGATTACCTCTATAACATACATAGCCCAGTGGAAATATTTATTTTAAGGATATTATGACATTTAATGTAAAGAATCAACTTTAATTCAGAATTTGTATTCTGCATGACCAATCTGTAATTTACTCTTTACAGTATATTTTTAGAGTATTTAATAAAAAGAAGTAAAACTATCATTATTAATTTCTGACACTTATTCTGAACTTTCTCTGAACTTTTATTTGTATAAAATTAATGTAGCTGATTTCTGGGTCTCAACTAATCTTTAAAAAAGGTCAAGAGTTCTTCCTTAGCAACTAGTTCACATTAGTATTTAAATGTTGGAGGGATTAACAACATTTTAAAAGCTCAGGGCTTTGGTATATAAAATATATTAGGTGTGGCAAGTTTGTAAGGGCCCCATCTCTGTTTTATCCAACATTGAAAGCAGAAACAATAATATAAGTGTAGGCTTCCTCTCCTTTCTTCTTCTGGCCCAGAAGTTTTCTGCTTATTATAATCAACTTATACCTGAGGTCTTAATATTCTTATGTTATTTCAAATTTTCATTTTTTAATAATAAAAAATCATTTATTTGATTCCTTTTTCTTTCTGACCTTTTGCCTTTTTGCATACATGGCCCTAGCTATGATCTAGGTAGCTGTGAGCTATGACACCATCGCACTCTATGGAGGGCAATAAACTAAGACTCTGTTTAAAAAAAAAAAAAAATGTCAAATATCCAATAAAAAATTACTAGACCTGTAAAGAAGCAGAAAAATGACAGAGATGATATAATTAGCAGACAAAAGTATTAAAAAATTATTATAAATATATTCAGTGAATAATATAAACATACAATTCATTAAAGGAAAACAACATATGGTGAAAAGAAAAAAAGAAAGTATGAAGCAGAACAAAACAGAACTTCTAGAGATGAAAAATAAAATAACCAAAAAAAATTTTTACTGAATGGAATTAACAGCAGAAACTCACTGTGGAACAATAAACAACAACAAAATCAGTGAACCCGAAGATGCAGCAATAGAAATCACTCCCAAAGAAATACACAGAGAGCAAAAAAAAACTAAACAAGCAGAGTCCATGGGGAAATATCAAGCAATCTAAAAATTACAAACATGAAAGGGGAAAAAAGCGACCCCCCAAATTCCAAAGTTGGATAAAACTTATGAAACCCCAGATAAACTCAACCTAATCCAAGCAGAATAAGAAAACCAAACCAAGGCAAAATTGGCAAAACCAGACTGATGAAAACTAGTGATGTTTTCAGTTATGTTAAAAGAATCCAGGGAAAAAAAGACAAGATTACAAGTAGATAAAGACTCAGAAACTATTCAAGTAGGAAAACAATAGTGTGACACATCTTTAAAATGCTAAAAGAAATCAACTTAAATTTCTATATCCAGTAAAATGTCTTTCAAAAAAGGAAGACAAAATAGATGTCTTATGGAAAAAGAAAAGCTGAGAGAATTTATGACTAAAAGAAGGAAGAAATGCTAACAGAAATTCTGTAGGCACAAGGAAAATGATAAAAAATAGAAACTTGGATCTATACAAAGGATGACGAACACCAGTAGGAACAAATATGTGGGTCATTTTTCTCACTATAAAATTTCTTTATAAATGCTTATTAAAGGAAAGATGATAATAACGTATCATAGAATTTTTAACATATGTAGTAGCAAAAAGTGGGAAAATAGCCCAATTACTTCCATGACAAAACAAATGGAAATATACTATTTTGAGTGTCTTAGATTATAATGCAGTTTATAATATTAAGTTAAAGATGCATAATTGGAAACCCTAAAATGATCAAAACAAAGGAATAAAAAGGTACAGACAATAAGTTAATAGTGGAGATACAAATGGAATACCAAAAATACTTAGTCCAAAAGAAGGCAAGAAAAGGGAAAAAAAACAAAAAAGAACAAATGACCAAACAGAAAATAGGGAGGAGATAAATGATGCTGGAAGTACATGGGGAAATGTGCCAAAAGATCAAGATATAACAGTATTTCGTTTGCCAACAGAAAAGATCCAATTATAAAGAAAACTGATAAAGTAGAAGAAAAATTAGAAAACTGTATGGCAATAAACTTAAGAAGGCAAAGGGGATGCGCTCTAGTGGGTAAGTATTAGGGTTGGCCAGTGATGGGAACACAAATCATTCATTCATAGTAACAAGAAAAGGCAGATATGTAAGCAGAGATTCAGGTAGGTGGGTAGATGTGATGGCGGGAGGTTAGGAAAGTTCTCTTTGATTGCTTCACTGTTTTAATTGAAACAAGAAGTAATCTAAACAGGCGGGAGTGAGAACCAGAGCAGCAAATATTGGTAAAGTGAAATTTTTAATTAGGTTGTATACCTGAAATTCCTAATAGCCACTTTCTAGTAGCTTATATCCTGATTCCACACATTCTAGCAAAGCATTATTGTTTTTCATACTCTAACCAGCCAACTAAATGTAAAGTTTCAAATGCCCAATGGAAGAGGATCTGAAAGAATAAGCAGCAAGACTCCATTTCCAAGAAACCTGTTTAAAAAAAAAAAACTCTCTTCAGATTTTTTACTAGATAATATATTAACACATGGAACATAGAGATTATACTATTTGGATGCCCTGTACTTCATTACAGGTCTAAGTGTAAATAAGAATTTGAAATAATCTTCCAAAAATTACTTCAGGTGTCACTGAATGTTATATCCAAAAGATTTAAGAATCTCTTCTTCTAAACCAAGGATTCCAGAGAAAGCCTTGGTGCTTAATCTCAAGCTAAATACCTTGAGGCCTGCCTGACCTCAGGGTATTTAGTTTGAGATTCCTTTTTCATCTACTTGACATAACTGGGAACTGTAAGTCTGATTATCTGCTCACTTCCATTCCATCCTGGAGATAAGTCAGCAGCAGATTTTTTTCTTTTTTGAGACAGAATCTCATTTTGTTGCCAGAGTGCTTTGGAATCATAGCTCACAGCAACCTCAAACTCTTGGGCTCAAGTGGCTCTCTTGCCTCAGCCTCCTGAGTAGTTGGGACTATAGGTGCCCACCACAGCGCCCGGCTATTTTTAGAAACGGGGTCTTGCTCTTGTTTAGGATGGTCTTGAACCCAGGAGCTCAGGCAATCCACCTGCCTCGGCCTCCCAGAGTGCTAGGATTACAGGCATGTGCTACTGTGTCTGGTTGCCAGCAGCAGATTCTGATCAATTTGTAACTTCAGCTGAAGTTGTAGGTAAGTATGCTTAATTTTATTGCCACAAAAAAAATTATATCCCCAAACTAAATTATCTTTAAAGAGTTTTGCAAAAAAGATGATGGTTATTTTTAAGTCACTATTTGCCCAAGACTTACATTTGCGTTACAGCTAATAATCACCCATCAAGCTTGATCATCTTGGCTTCTGTCAATAAAGAGAGTAATGTGGGATGTCCACAAGCTGATTTACAGGTCTTTTAGCAGGAATATTCCTATTCCACTTGCTTTCTCTGGCCCATTCCTGCTAAGTCTTCTTTGAACTCTACATTAAGAAACATAGTCTAGTTTGAATTTTTTTTAATTTAATAAATAAATAAATGGAAGTGAAAATCTATCTAGGAAGGAAAACTTATTCCTAAAACACAATTGGGTTTAAACAGGAAAGAAAGAGTCATATTTTGTTTGACCTTTCTTTAGGAATTGCATCAACTACAAATTATCTCTTTAAGGCGGGTCCTATTATCATTTTGCAGATAAGCACAGTGTGGCACAAAGCTGTCAAACCATTTACCCAGAGTTCATGCAAGGAGGAAGTGAGAACTGTCACCCTTGAGATCCTGTGCCTAATTTTTAGATGCACTCCTGCATGTGGAAGATTCAGAAAGCTTTAACAAGGACATGAAAGAGAATGTTCAGAACTAAAAAATTAACTGGGGGAAAAAAAAACCCTGGAATCAATGGAGCAAGCATTTTTTAAAATAATCACAATTAGAAATTATTAATTGCTCAAGCTATGTTGGAGTTCTGTATCAGTACAAAATGAATGTGTTTCTATGCCAATAATCTGAAGATAACCCTGATTTATAGTGATATGCAAAAGTAATAAATCAGAACACTTGCTTGCCTGCAGTATAATTTCAAAGGTCATATGAAGTCATGTATATAGTTTTTATATTTTAAATTATCATACCACTAGTATATATTTCTATTGTAGTATAAAAATACAGTAATTAAAATTTGTACTGACCCTATTTTAGAACTCTAATATTTTAATAATCAGATGCAAAGTATCATTCCTAATTACAAGTTTCAATTTGTGTGGTGCTAGTAATAACAAGGAAACAATAAACATTGTTTTAATATAAATTATGGCACCTAAAATTAATGTCTATTATATAATCAAAGATTATTTGCAGAGATGAGAATCAAAAATTCTATTGAAAATAAAGCAACAAAAAGTTGACTCAAGAAAACTAAAGCATGAAAATGAGAAATTTTCTGAGCATTATTCCATTTTCATGTTCCAGTTTTAGTTAAAATTTTTAGGGAAAGAAATTATGCTTTACCACTTTAATTACAATAATGCTTTTACCTTTTATCAAGCATATATATTAATTTATGAACAGACCTTAGCTGGAAAAAATAAATTCCAAAACTAATAAACTCGGGGAACCTATGAAAAACTTTGCACGAGAAGTTAAAAGAACATTAGATAGAGAGGCCGAAGGTTGAAGTTGCCCAAGAGAATCGCTCTGAGACCTGGAATGAGTGATCAGGTTTCCTACGGCGACCTGGAAAACCCGATACTTTACAAGTGAATTCTAATACTGATTTCTTCAAGTCTTCATGGGTGTTTTTGTATTTTACTTAATATAATTTACTTTAAATTTAGGGCTCCAGATGTTTGACTTATTTGCGAATGTGGGCAGCACTGATAATCTGGACTTTATTTTTATGTAAAACAGACACTCGAGTTTGAGGGAAAACAAAACAAAACAAAAGGTTTGTTGAAAATAAGATCCCGGCAGACGAGGCGAGAGGCCGGCAGCGGCGGGGTGTGCAGGGACCGACTGGCCGGCGGCAGCAGGCTGCCCACTCCCCGCGCAGCCCACGAGAGGCCTCCGGGGCTGGAGCTCCCGAGGCGCCGCTCAGCGAGGGCTGAGCTGGGGGAAGCCGCTTCGGGCCGATCTCCAGCTCGGGAACGCACACGCACACGGCCGGAGGGAAGATTCCGCGAAAAGACGCAGCGACCCGGAAGTACATTCGCCGCCGCCGGAAGTGCTTCCGCCGCCCTCCGCACGCCCCCAGGCCGCGTCCGAGCTTCCCGCTCCCGGGGTCTGCGCTTACCTGTGTTCGCCGCGCCTGCGTCTCTGCTGTCAGAGACCGGGCGCTGGGACCTGCGGGCAGCGAGCAGCGGGCGGACGGTGGCCCCGGAGACTGCGGGTTCCGAGGTCCGGCGCCGCGGCCGTAGCCGCCAGGTCTGGTTCCTGACAGCGGTGGCGCCGGGGGAGGAGCCCGCCGGCCGCTCGCCCCGCGGCTCCCGCCTCCTCCCTCGGGGGTTCAGTTCACCCCCCGGGCGCCCGGCGCGGGGTTTGCAAAAGAAGAAAACTGCGCGCCGCCGGGCTTGCGGCTGGCTTCCCGCCGACCCCCACCGCGCTGTCCCCTGCGCGTCCCCTCTCTGTGTCCCCCGCTTTCCCCGGTTCGTACCCTGCTCCCAAGCCCGTCCCCTCTCCTCTGGATAACCCCTCTTTTCTGCCCTTTTCTAGGCACAAGTTTGGACCTTGCTCCACTAGAGGAGTCAAACGCAGATTGACTAATTGCTCTAATTACTAGTCGTGTCCACAGACCAGTTTTCCTCAGTGTCCCCTCCCGTTTTTTTTTTTTTTTATTTGAGTCAGAGTCTGACCATGTCACCCTGGGTAGAGTGCGGTGGTGTCTCTTCTCACAGCAACCTCAAACTCTTGGGCTTAAGCGATTCTCTTGCCTCAGCCTCCCAAGTAGCTGGGACATCAGGCTCCCACCACAATGCCCAGCTATTTTTTGTTGCAGTCGTCATTGTTTAGCTGGCCCGGGCAGGGTTCGAACCCGCCACCCTCGGTGTATGAGGCTGGCGCCGTAACTGCGTACGCGAGCCTCTCAGTGTCGCCTTTAATGAACAAAATTCCCAGCCTTTTCGTCCCCCAACCAGTCTGAGTTACCCATGGATAAAAACCACTTCTCAAATGCCTGACCTTTGAGGTTTTACGCAACTTTACTTTCTATGGTTTGCATAATGAAAAATTGTAGATTCTTAAAAGCTGCTCACACACTCCTGTTTTGCCCTCTCCTTGAGCATTACTGTTTGAAACCTAGGTGGTTATAGTGCTCAGTCGTATTGATACAGGGTTCTCCATTTTATAGCCAGGGCAAACATACTTTGTTTTTCCAAACCACGCTCTCTGGGAGCAAGCAGGATAGGAGGAGAAGTGCAGCTTGACCAATATCCATCTGGGCAGTTCCTCCTGAAGTGGAAAGCATACACCCTGCTGCTTCCCTGGGGCAGGAACTGCGAGGACCTCATTCATTTACTAATAAATTCATTGTCTAATCAACATAGGCAGGATATTTCTGTCTGCTGGCTCCCGGTGAAGTGTGATATACTTCCTAAGACAACACCCCCTTCACCTCCCGGTCCCAAACAGTGTATGAACCCTAGACAGAAGACCAAGGGGTCTTCCCACTTGGGAGTTGCCGCCCTCTGCTGCTTTGTTACCCTTCTATGTTCTCCGTAAAATAAATTTTGTCTTGTCACTTGCAGGGTCTGGGGTTTCATTCTTGAATCTCCAGACCAAGGACCCGGCACAGAGAGAAAAAGACTGGTAGCAGCATTTTTAAATTTCCCACAAGTATACGGAACTAAATTAAAAATGAGCACACTCTTTTTCATTTAAAAACAAAATGCTACAGAGAATTAGAAGGTTTATTTTGCAGTCCCTACACTACTATTTACTGACGGGATTTGGAGATTCTATAGGCTTTTCATAACACGTTTTTTTGAACTTTAAGCAAGCTGCTTTGAAGAATAAGCCTAGCCATGGTCATTTTATTAAAACCAAGTGATATTTGGGAAGGGAGTAGACTCATACCTAACTTTTCAGATGCAAACCAAAAATTAAACCTCTGTATAAACACTTTCACTTTTTTTTTATTACGATTTGCAAAGATACAACAATACAATGCAAGTGTCTGCTTTACTTAATCAGAATATAACTTAAATTTATCATGCCTGGTGATAATAGGTTTCTTTTTTAACAGAAGAATCTTTACTGTCTCTTTAATACTTGAAAGACACTTTTTAATATTTAAAAGAAAATTTAAGCTTTTCAGGAGCCCACTAAGTTGTTCACTGCTGCATGGGCAGGACATAGCACAGAAGAGGCTTTTAATAAAAATGTGAAGGTGGGCTGAGAATAAGGCTTCACCAGCTTCTCTGTTTTAAAAGGAAGATGGCAGCTGAAGTATGGTTTTCCAGTTTAGGAACTAGAATGAAATAGCTGCCTTCAGCCTGTATTCCTATGTAACACCTATTCCTGCCTGCTGTCTTTGATCAATAAAAATTACCTGAGCAGTAGAAACTCAGTGATAGCCATTGATCTTGGCAAAGTTAAAACTAAATAGCTGTTTTTGTCAGATACTGTTGTAGGGGTGCATAAAAAAGAAATGACTCCTACCCCACTAGAGTGTTTGATCAAAAAGAAACTGCTGCAGGAAAAACAAAAACCACCAGGAATCCCAAAGTTGAGGTTCGTCACAACCAGCACATTATAATCCTTTGGGAATAGTGAGATAGAGCCCTTTCTGATTTGTCCCCACCTGCTTTCCCACCTTTTCTCCACCTGCTCCATCAGGCATCATCCTATCTATACTTTAGTTCTACCCCAGCTACTGATTAGCTTCCCACAAACTGTGTCCTTTTTTATCCTGTTCCTTATGTCTGGAATGCCCTGTTGCTTGCCACCTGTCTAAAACCATTTCACATGAATCTGTTTACTGCGAGAGCTACTGTTCGCTTTCTTCTCCTCATAAGAAGCATTCGTCATTTCCCCATCTAAACTCATAGAAGGATAAGGAGTTTAAATGAATACAAAACCCTGCCCGACTTTCACCTCACCTGCTCACATACACTACATAATTCCTGCTTGTCAGTGACTGTGTCCACAAGGGTGTGAACATCTTCAAGGCAAGGATGGTAACATTTATCTTTGGATCCCCAACACCTGGTACAGTGCATTTCCTCTATATTAGATAAATGCAGGTAATATGTAACACTTGAGAGAAAAGCTTTGGGAAATGTATCTTTCATGTCCGGGCAGTTCCCAAGTTACAAACATCTGAGCTATGTACAACTCCCACTCATAAAAGTACAGGTAACAGGTAAATGTACTTGTTCCAACTTACGTACAAAATCAGTGTTTAACAACATTACAGGTGAAGAAACTAAGGCTTTGAGAGATGTAGAAATTTATCCCAGGCCACACAGTTTTAGAGACAATAAGCAAACCCAGCTTTATCTAAGTGTCTTTTCTGTTAACTGCTTCCCGTGAGCCTAGCCTAGACCTCCAGACATCGTCTTTGACAGAACACCTGAATGGGCGCTTCATAGCACCTTCTGTAAACACATGTCATGTGATATTGTACAGTTTGTCTCTCCCACTTCAGTTTCTTAGGGTTCAGCCTTCACTGCTTCTGTTAGAGGAGGGACTGAATCCTTGATCTGATCCCTTACCAGGTGGAGGGCTTTCTGTGGAGAGTTAGCACAATCTTTAAGCCACAGTGTACCATTTTATGGTGTGTTTACTGTATTTAGGTTAAGCTAAGAATAGGATTTGGGGAAAAGAGGAAATAGTATCTATTGTAAATAGTTTTTTTTTTATTTTGTAGAACACAAGAAAATTACAAAACAATTTTTCTGAAAAGCAACTGATTAACTTGCATCTTCCAAGGGAAAAATGACTTTCTTTGAAAAAGTTTATGAAATATTTTGATAAGACTAAGTGATTAGAGTAATAAATTATTAGTCACTTAGATACACTAAGATGGTTGGCTCGATAGTTCTATACTAAATGAATCAAAAATGGTATTTTATAAAGATACATATGAAAGAAAAACGAGAAACAACAGTTATATAATACTACTTAGCGGTCCAATGTTGAATCAATTTCTACCTCATTAAGATATAGAATTCTTATTAGAAATTTCTATTTTGTTAGAAAAGTTAAGTTTTTGTTCAATGAAGACACATTTTCAGAAAGGCAGACACTAACCTTGCTCAATGGTTATCAGCAGTTGTTCTATGACCTTTGAAAATACGAGTGCAGTTTCTTCAGAAGTTGCAGATTTTGTGAGTCACATTCCTACATGGATTTTCCATAGCCTGTAAAAAACACAGTGTTGTATATAATCTAAAATGGAACTCACAGGTTCAAAGTAAAGAAGAATTTTGCTCCTCCTCCTGCATTCTTTCTTCATATTGAGAAATATCTTCAAGGTCATCCTTGACAGTATATATGTCAACTTCACAAGCCAAGGTCAGTTCCATTGTTTAAGACAGATTAAAAATGAAGCTGAATATTCATCAGACAAAATGTTGTAATACATGGGTATAGAAGTTAAGGGAATCGTTTTAGTTACATATAATATGTAGAATAAAACATTTCATTTTGGACTTGAGTGGGAAGGCAATTTTGTACAATATTCTGTTGGGAAAAATTGGGGTTAGCAACTTTCCAGACCCACTTTCCTCAGAGTATATAAAAAAGTGATTTTTCCCTTTAGGAGCAGATCCCGTTCAAAAGATTATTTAGTAGATAGAGCCTATAGGTATACTAATAAATAGAATCTACTGTCATACGTTACGAGAGACACACAAATTAACCAAACAATGTTAAAAAAATTTTTTGCATTTTATAAAACTTTCAATCCCATATTATAATTGACATGCTTTTTATATGTACCCTCATTCACAGAAGTAAATTTAGAAAAAGATGAAAAACTGAAATTCACTACTATAATTGCTTTAAAGGAAAGCTTGACTTATAAAGCAAGAAACCAATACTTATGTATCATAATCCAGGAGAATTGTAGTTCAATGGTTTAGAGTAGGGAACATACCTTATCATGAAAATTATGCTATAAATGGTGGTTAGTTTCTCAGATAAACCCAGAAAACTTTTACATTCTCTATATGATAATAGACAGCATGGTTTTCAGCTGACTTCCAACTAAGAACTGCTGATGTCAGGAAATCATTTATCTGTTGTTATGACCTTGGCTGTTTTCACTTACAAAAGAAAAAAAAAGTGGACTTGTCCCTGTCAGCCACTGACGCTGATAACTGTTCAATGTCCAGTGAAAAGAAAACCCCACCCCACCATTAGGTGTCTATCAGCTAATACAAAAATAATTATCTACCACCAGCCACAGACTCTGCCATGCTTCCACTAAGAAAAAAACTACCATGGGCAGCGCCTGTGGCTCAGTGGGTAGGGTGCTGGTCCCATATACCAAGGGTGGCAGGTTCAAACCCAGCCCTAGCCAAATTGCAACAAAAAAATAGCCAGGTGTTGTGGCGGGTGCATGTAGTCCCAGTTACACGGGAGGCTGAGGCAAGAGAATCACCTATGCCTAGGAGTTGGAGGTTGCTGTGAGCTGTGTTGTCATGGCACCCTACCCAGGGTGATAAAGTGAGATTCTGTCTCTACAAAAAAAGAACTACCTACTCAGCCACAGGGCTCTTTGACTTTCTCACATAAGGCAAAACAACTCTTAAAAACCAACATGGTAAAAAGAAATTCTGGGGCTGGGCTTACTCCTGTAATTCTAGCCCTCTGGCAGGCTGAGGCAGGGGAACTGCTTGAGGCCAGGAGATCAAGACCAGCCTGAGCATGAGCAAGACCCCCAAAACAGAAAAATTAGCTGGGCATTGTGGAGGGTACCTGTAGTTCCAGCTAGCTGGGAGTCTAAGGCAGGAGGATTGCTTGAACCTAGGAGTTTGAGGTTGCTGTGTGCTAGTCTGATACCATGGCATTCTAGGCCAGGCAATAGAGTGAGACTCGTCTCAAAAAATAAAATAAAATAAGATAAAATAAAATTCTGACAGTAATAACTTCACATTTACTTCTTGTCCTAACAGGGGAAATCTTCCACTTCTCAAACAGAAGGATACTGAGGGTCTGAATTGGAAGTCAGCTGAAAACCTTTCATCTGGACATAGTAAGTAGCCAGTCACTCATAATATAGGAAGCATAACTTCAGGAGTGTCGGTAGTTAACAAATGAAAGACTATGAATAAACCAATTTGAATAATTTGGATGCTTACAGAAATGCAGTAAGACTTCACATAGTGACATTAAAAGAGCATAAACAATTTTCATAAAATATTTAATTGTGAATATCCAACTTTAGACATTAAGGCACTTCTGTTATTTCCCTTTGCTAAATGTTAACAATTATGAGAAGTAACCATAAATGGGCAGCGTTGTTTTCTCCTTTTTTTAAGATATAGCAACTGTGAAGATCTTTCATCAAAACAATACGTTGCTACTATGGCTCAGATTAAAGCCTCACAAGCATTAGATATCTAAATAGAAAATGAAAATTTCAGCTGATTCAAATACCTTAAAACACTTCAGTACCACCAATTATCCTTCCTAAGACTTTCTTCTACCAGGAACGCTGTCCACCCTCTGGTATTTCTACTATCTTATCTAACATTCCTCACTACCCAGCATTTGTAAGATACCCTCACATGGGCTTCACTTCCTGACTTTCCTCCCACTCACCAACCTATTGAAGAAACCACTAAAACTACTCTTATCAGGGAGGACAAAGGTCCTATGATTTCCCAGATCAGTAGCTTTTGAACTCTCTGGAACAGGGTTTTTCAGCTTCAATACTATTGACTTTTTGGACTAGAGAATTCTTTGGTGTAAGGAGAATTCTATTTTATAGAATGTGCAGCAATATTCCTGAACTTTACCCACTAGTAACCAGTAGATCTATAAGTTAATATGTAACTTCATAGACTGTAAACCCTCAATTAACAGTAAATAGCACAAACATGGGTACATTCTTTTAGAGAATTAAATAATGCTTGGGTAGGCTTGTTAAGCAGTGCCCCAACTTTGAAAGAATATGTTGGAGATTCTTAATTTCTGAGTTTTTGATAATTTCTCTTAATAGGAAGGGCCATATCTTATTCGTTTTTCTACCTTTAGTACTTCAAATTCAGTATAAGTATTTTGAATGAATGACTAAATTGATGGATAAATAAAAATACCTAGTTAATGGAATTCTTCACTTTCAACCAGAAGATTTAGCAAATTTTACATATGTGACTAGCCTATATGCTTGCTACTGTTTTAAATTGGCTAATTCCATGTGAGATGGCTTATAGAGGAGAAAGACTCATTAGTCATGGAACATAGAATTGTGTGGAAACTGAGAAGGGAGAATTAAGTTTCCAAAAATAAATGAAAACTTTTGACTTCACTTTGGACACCTAAATTTTGCCTAAAGCCATCTCTGTCTACCAAACTGTCTTTTCTCATTGGAATTTACTATCTAGTGTTTGGAATTCTTTCTAAATATACATACAGTTTAAAATTCTTTAGTGTCACTGCTTCTGTTTTGCAAGGCCCACTAAATCTTTTAGGTAGTATTTGTAGCTAGGATGGAAAATTGAAAGATAGGTGTGTCTTAGTCCATTTGTGTTGCTATAAAGAAATACCTGAGGCGGGAGCAAAATGGCCACTACCAAGTTTGTGCTGTACGTGGGTGGGCTGACACAGAAGGTAGATGACAAAGTTCTTCATGCTGCTTTTATTCCTTTTGGAGACATCACAGATATTCAGATTCCTTTGGATTATGAAACGGAAAAGCACCAAGGATTTGCTTTTGTTGAATTTGAGTTGGCAGAGGATGCTGCAGCAGCTATCGACAACATGAATGAATCTGAGATCTTTGGAAGGACAATTGTGTCAATTTGGCCAAACTAATGAGAGTTAAGGAAGGCTCTTCCAGACCAGTTTGGTCAGATGATGACTGGTTGAAGAAGTTTTCTGGGAAGACTCTCCAAGAAAATAAAGAGGAGGAAGGGTCAGAACCTCCCAAGACAGAAACCCAGGAGGGAGAGCCTGTTGTAAAAAAGGCCCAGTCAAATCCTCAGGTATACATGGACATCAAGGTTGGTAACAAGCCAGCTGGCTGCATTCAGATGCTCCCGTGTTCAGATGTTGTGCCCATGACAGCTGAGAACTTCCATTGCCTGTGCACCCATGAAAGGGGCTTCGGCTTCAAGGGAAGCAGCTTCCACTGCATCATCCCCCAGTTCATGTGCCAGGGCGGTGACTTCACAAACCACAACGGCACTGGGGGCAACTCCATCTACGGGAAGAAGTTTGATGATGAAAACTTCATCCTCAAGCACACAGCCCCAGGCCTCCTGTCCATGGCCAACTCTGGCCCAAACACCAATGGCTCCCAGTTCTTCCTGACATTCAACAAGACAGATTGGCTGGATGGCAAGCACATGGTGTTTGGGGAGATCAATGAGGGCCTGGATATTTTGCGGCAGATTGAGGCTCAGGGCAGCAAGGACAGGAAGCCAAAGCAGAAGGTGATCATTGCTGACTGTGGGGAGTATGTGTGAGAAGGTGCTTCTTATGCTCCCCTCTCTTTGCTCTCTGTCCCCTGTGGATCCAGGAGGGAGGTCCCAGCCTCAGCTGTTTGAAGCAGGCAGCATTTGTGGTATGACCCCTTCCTCGGGCTCAGCTTGGACCCGCTCCTCTACGGGCACAGCCTGGATTTTTTCCAGGTATGGCTGTGGGCCCAGAACCAGCACAGGGGCCACCCTCCCCACCATGGACAGGCTGTGCACGGACACTGACTTTTCCTGGCATTTGCTGTTGGGTCTGTCCTGGGCTCTTGAACATTTTCTTTGCTAAAATAAATCCTAGTTTTTATAAAAAAAAAAAAAAAGAAAAGAAAAGAAATACCTGAGTTTGGGTAATTTATAAATAATTAAAGGTTATTTGGCTGATAACTTTGGTGGCTGGAAGATTGGGCGTTTGGTGAAAGCCTCCGGCTTTCCACTCACAGTGGAAGGCAAAGGGGAGCCAGTGTGTGCAGAGACCACATGATGAGAGAGGAAGCCAGAGAGAAGATTGGGAGGAACTAGGCTCTTTTTAACAGCAAGCTTTTTGTGAAACCTAATAGAGTGAGAACTTACTCACTATCTCAAGGATAGCACCATCCCATTCTGGAAAGAGTCACCCCCATGACTCAAGCACCTTCCATTAAACCCTACCTCCAACACTGAGGATCAAATTTTGACATGAGGTTTGGGGAACAAACATCCAAATTATAACAGGATATTTATGTGCATATATTTGCTTGCAGATTGTGTAGATTCTTTCACCACCAAACCTTCAGAATTCTAGTTCTGAAACGGGGCCTAGGAATTTGCAGTTCAAAAGATTATTGAGTTGATGGATCACACTTTGAGAAACAAGCATGTAGCAACGTAAGTGATGATCTACTGATGAATTTCTAAAGTAAAAATGAGATCAGGCAGCATCATTGTAGAAGAACCATTGTTGAATCTGCTCACTTATTTATTCATTTTTGTTTTTTTTATGCAAAAAAGAGTTTAAATATCATGTTGAAATTAACCAGATGAAATTCTTATTTTGGAACTTTATTACTGTTTCTTATTACAGTTTTTCCTGTGAGAGAGGGACTGAGAAAAAGAAAGCAAAAAAGCAATGAGAAAAGAGATTCATTTCGGCATGAGAGAAAGCTATTCCTTTTCTCAAACTTCTTCTAATAGGTGCCCTTTCGGCTTTTAGTCTGTTTGGCTTCCCTAAGAGCCCACATATCTGGTAAGACTTGGCAGCCTGAAATGAGGCCAGGATCCTGAGACCAACACCTATTCTTTAGTACTTGGCCAACAGGTTTATTGGTATTATCCCAGTAATCATCTGTGTCACAATTATTCAGTGCTTGCCAATTTTTTTTTCTACTGGAAATTAATCTTCTGGATGTGTATGTCCAGTGGACATGATCAAAGTCTGACACCATGGCACCGTAGGCCAGGCAACAGAGTGAGACTCTGTCTCCATAAATAAAATAAAATAAAATTCTGACAGTAATTAATGCATTGTTAATGCATGAGGTATGAGAATGCTTTCTGCTTTCTTTATCAGACATAACACTGGCATTCATGGGAAATGTGGAGCGTCAAAGTACTTTCGTGTGTTTCTGTTTGATTGTCACTTCAGCCTCTGAGGTGGGGGGGCGTATATCTTCATTCTAGTTTTGCAGATGAGGAAGCCAATTTCAGGGATTAAGTTTGATTTGTCCAAAGCTCAGAGCTCTTTACTTAGGATTGATGACTTTCTAGTCTCTCCTGCCTACTTGCTAGTGTACACTTCTGGTACTCAAACAGCAAACTTAGGTTCAGACAGTGTACAGGAAGGTAGAGAGGGCTAATTAATTTTTAAGGTACAAAATAAGCAGTTCATTTTAAGTTTCTCCATGTACATTATTTATTTACTTAGTAGGCAAGGAAAACCTAAAAAAATTTTAATTTTTAATTTTTTTTATTTTTACATATACATGTGTTTATTAGGTTTCTACTTTTTGCCTTCACAGAATTAAAAAGGCTTACAATTTAATAACAATAACCATGTTTAAGATATAAGGACTAGAAACAAAAACCTTGAAAAGAATGAACGAAGATAAATATATTCAGAAAAGAAATCAGATGATTACTACAATGAAATATTAAGCAATATTAATAATAATAATGCAAAGAAAGTAACATTCACATTGTCAAATAATATGTCTATAATAGAATGCTTTGACTCTGAGGCTCAGTATGGAGTCATCAGTTAACTTATTTTGGAAAAAAAACCTAAAAAATATTCAAGAGTAGAAGTATTACCCTTGGCTGGGCATTCTGGTTCACACCTGTAAACCTAGCACTCTGGGAGGCCAAGGCAGGAGGATCACTTGAGTTCAGGAGTTTGAGACCAGCAAGAGCAAGATCTCATCTCTACAAAAATACAAAAAAACAGGAGTTTTGGCAGGCATGTATAGTCCCAGCTACTCAGAAGACTGAGGCAGGAGGATTGCTTGAGCTGAGGAGTTTGAGGTTGTAGTGAGCTATAATGATGCAACTGCACTCTGGCCTAGATAACAGAGCAAGAGCTTATCCTATTGCATGGGACTGCTGATATCCTTCTGTACATGAAAAAGGATGGATTCATGATTTTTAAACAATATAATTCAGTACCAATTACTTGGGCGGTGCCTGTGGCTCAAGGAGTGGGGCGCCGGCCTCATATACCGGGGGTAGCAGTTTCAAGCCCGGCCGCGGCCAAAACTGAAAAAAAAAAAACAAACAACCAATTAATTATCATGATTTTCAGTAACTCCAATGCTAATACTATACCCAAGGGAAAGATGAGAAAGATTATTTCCCTGTAGGCGTTCTCAGGGAACTGTTACCTGAATCAAATATGTCCCTGGAGGAATGGAGGCAACAGAGCAAACTAAATTATTTATTTTTACAATGTCATAGCACTGAAGAGCAAGTTTGGAAGTTGCTTGCAATTCTAATCAAGGAGGATAGCATTATTTATTATTTAAAACCAGTCTTATTTGCTTATCACAATTTAAAAAATATTTTTATTAGTAAAGGAATTCAACATTTAGATTTGAAAACATATACACATTTATTAAGTCAAGAATGAAAGCACTCTGTCCTTTTCACTCCTTCTCATTTTCCAGAGATAAACAATGTTAACATTTTGAGTACATAAAAAAAAATTTTGAGCATATAATATTTTTGTGTATTTTTACGAATGTATATTTGTGTGTATGAGATACACAGTGTTTAAAATATGTATAATATTCTGCCTTTTTTTTACTTAATGCATCATAAATGTCATTTCTTATCTTCCTTGTTCTTTTTGACAACTCCTGGTATTTCATTGTGAGGCTATGCTGTAATATTTACTAGTCTTTGAAGTAATAGGCAGCTGGCTGATTTTTATTATTTGCTATTAAAAACAATGAGTCCTTGCAAGTATGTTATAAGAAAGAAAAATAAATTCAGGCCTGTCTAGGAACAGATCTGACATAGTAGGCGTCATGTTATAAATGGGATCTGATGTGCACAGCTGACCCATCTTACAGAAATTGTGATTCAGACAAGTATACTGTGCACACAAAGTACAGCACAAAATGAGTGATTGCCAATTCTTTACCAGTTATAGCTTTATCCTAGCTCTAATCTGCCCGACTCAGAGATAAGATTTATTGAGATATTCAGTTGTGGAATTGCTCCCTTTCTGAGAGTACACAATCTAGATCAGTGATTTTCCACTGATTTTAGGTGTGATGCAAAAAATTTTAAAATAGTTTTTCTATTGGTTGTTACCCTTTTCTTACAGTTATGTAAAACTTTCTTTTTATAATGATGACATTGGGTATATATAATAAAGAGGGTACTGCTTAAAGTGCAGGGGAGATTTTCTCATAATGGCATGAAAAACATCATGCCATTGAAAGAAAAATGTTGCCACATTTGACTGACTGACTAAAAAAATTTAAAACAGAAAATAACAGAAAAAAAGAATATTTTTCAAATATACTGGGGAAATATCTATAATATTTTAAAGATATTTGTTGTAATTTTTATGATTGTAAAAGTACAGCTGGCTCATCAGAAAAATAAATGTCAAAAATTATTAAGAAGACAAACATTTCTACTGAAAAGAATTAATAATTAAGGTTTGGGTATCCATCCTCTGAGACATTTTTTCTGTGTGCACATATGTCGTATGAATATTTATTGTATATATTAGAATAATATTTATGATATAAATATGTACATATTTTAATAGCATCATACTATTTAATTGACCACTTTTTATCCTTTAGCAGTACATTGTGACCATTTTCTCTTTTCATGGATATACAAAGACATGTTTGTCAGAGAGTATCCCTAGACCAGCAGCATGAAAAATTATAAGAAATGTACCTACTCATTTTCTCATTGGAAATCTATTGAGTCAAAGGCTTCTGAGCTGCCATAGCACTCCAGGTGTTCTGATTTATGTTTAAGTTTGGGAACCACTGACTTATATCATCATTTTCGACCACAAAGTATTTCACTGATTGCATGGTTGTACTATAATTTATTTAACCAACTCCTATTGCTGAATTTTTTACTGTTAAAAACAATGCTGCAACAGATATTTTTTCTTTAAATTTTTTTTTATTGAGATATAATTTGCATGCCAGGTTATTCACTCATTTAAAGTGTACAATTCAATGGTTTTAGTATATTTACAACTATGGCAGCCATCACCACAATATAATTTGAGAATTTAAACCACCCCATTAAAGAAATCCAGCATTCATTTGCAGTTAGACTCCATTCCTCTCATACAAGCTTGGGTACCACTAAACTATTTCCTGACTCTATGGATTTGCCTATTCTGGACATTCCATAAAAATGCATTCCTACAATATGTGGCCTTTTGTCTCTGACCTCTTTCATATAGAAAGCATTTTCAAGATTCATCCATGTTGTGGTATATGTTGATAATTCTTTTTCATTATCGAATAATATTTCATTGTATGGATAGATCACATTTACTTTGGCCAGTTATCAGTTCATGGATATTTGGGTTGTTTCTATTTTTTGGTTCTCATGAATAATGCTACTATGAACATTCATTTTTTGTGGAAATAAACAAGTGTTTGTATGGATATATGATGGCTGTCTGGAAGGTATCCAGCCATGTACTATGAAAAATAGAGACATACATGGCTGGCTACTTTCTGGACAGCCCTATGCTTTCATTTACAAACATTCTTTTAAAAAGTTTTATTTGAAGTATAAATTACATGCCATGAAGTTCAGCCATTTTGTGCACTGTTCAATAATTTTTACTAAATTTACAGAGTTTCACAACAAATACTTTTATCCCTGCATTTCTTTATGTGTGACAAGATATTTTAGATTAGATTAAACATTATTGATTTACCCATTTAAAAAACCTAACCAGTATTTGTCCACCCTGAGAGACTTGATATGGTTCAAACCGGAAAGGAGAGATTTTGGAAAGGCCATAAAACAGATCAGGGATCTATCTGATTCATTGGGTAATTTTCTGGATTCTAAAATTTAAAGCATGCCTAGCTTCTGGCATATTCTCCTTTAATTACTTAAGGCTCAATCCCCAACTCCTGACTGTGGAGTGGAACAGGTCAGGGGCTGGAATGCACAGAAGCGCCACCTGAATCCTGCCTCTTATCAGATCTTTCCACCATCCCTGTTCCCCTCATCCGTGGAAAAACTGTCTTCCATGAAATTGGTCCCTGGTGCCAAAAATGTTGGGGACCGCTGTTCTAAATGTAATGAGCTCTGAGAATGATTGCCTGAAGGAGAAAGTTGAAAAATATTGATGTATTAGTTAGGAACACTTCCAGCTATGAGTAACAACAACAAAATTATCTAACAGTAGTTTTAAAACAAAAAGAAAATGGTTATTGACATTGATTCATCAATTAGTGATGCCATCAGGGGCCAAACTCTGCCTTCTGGTTCTATCATTCTCAGTGTTGGCTTTTTGTCCTAATGTTTGTCTTGCTCAAAGCAAGAAGAAAGGAGATACATACTGCCATTCATCAGGAAAGAAAAGCTGTCTCAGAAATCTCCATGAAACTTGTGTTTTCAAACCATTACCCTGAAATAGAAGACATGCCCATTTTCGGCTGCAAGAGAATCAGGGAAATAAAGTATTTGGCTTTCTGACCTCAAGAGTAGGAGAATGAAAGAGAGGAGATTTCCCAATTAATTAATTAATTAATTTTCCCAGTGTTAATTAGCCAACGCTGACCAAGCCACCCTGACAAAGTGGGAGTTGGAGAGAGTGTGTAATCAAGAGCCAGATGTGGAACTCTGAAATACACAACAGTGGAGGTAAAGCACTTAGGGTATGTATGGGATAATGTCTTGTCAATCTCTTTTCTTTGTACAATACTGTTTTTAGTGCCTCAGGCCATACTCTAACAGATTAACATAACTATAACAAAAGACCTCTTCACTAGAAAATTTTAAGGAAATATCATTGTTTATCCAATTGTAGTATTCTAATTTTTAGGTTCAATTTCATACTCAATTTTTATATACTATTGAGTCCAAGAATATCATTATAGGAACTGCCAATTGCTGGTAAATTCAGGCAAGGTTATTCTTCTAAAACAGGAATTCTAATGCATTCTGTGGTTTATGTGAAAGCCTGTTATTTGAGATGCCTTCAGCAGGGTTGAGGAAGTGGATTAAGAGAAAGAGAACAGGGGAAAATAGTAGGTAGGTGGGGAAACACTTTTGGAAAAAGTGAGCTCTCAGGAATATTTCCCTGAGTGTATTAAAGAAGATAGACTTAATAAAGCTATAGGAAAAGAAACTGGGCCTGTGAGGCTATAATTTTAAAAGGGGAGGAGTTATAATTTTTAAATCTAGAAAATTAAAGTGTTGGAAATTGAATGCTTTCAATTCAAAATGTATGTGCTGAAATCCTCGTCTTCAATGTGATAGTATTCATACTGAATTTCTCTCTTCTTGGTCTCAAGAAATGAAGAATGAATTAATGGACCACAGCTAAGCAAAAACAATAGTTTATAGAGGATAGGAAAGTTTCCAATACAATGGAAGGGGTCCTGAATGGATTGCCACTGCAGCTCAATTTTCAGGGACTATTAAGCCTTGACTGACTGCCTACAGCTTGCTAGTAAACAATAATTGGGTCCTTTAAACCTAGCTGGCTTGCATTGATTGGTTTCTCTAAACCTTAACTGACTGACCCCTGATGATTGGCCTTTTATTCCCACCAGCACTTACTCTGCCCAGTCCCCTAGGAGAAAGCCCCTTCTCCTGGAATACCCAGCAACGGCCAGTGACCAATGGCTGCACAGGTCTTGTAGGTACTCTGTGGTGTCTGCGAAAACTCCCCCTGGGGAACCTCCAGACTTGCCAGCTGATGCCCTTGTTCTCTGTCCCATTTCCCTGTTCCTTAAAACTTTCAGACTTCTATTAGTATTAGGAGGTAAGCCTTTGGTAGGTGATTAGGCTATGAAGGAGGAGACCTCCTGAATGGGATCAATTTCCATATAAAAGAGACCCACAGAATTTGCTTCCCCTTCCACTATGTGAGTTTTAGGTGAAAAGGGGGTGGGGTGGGGGAGGTGTCTGTGAACCAGGAAGTAAGCCCTCACCAGATCCTGAAACTGCTGGCACTTTGAGTTTGGACTTCTCTGCTTTCAGAACTATGAGAAACAAATATTTAAGTTATCCAGTTATGTTATTTTTTGTATAGCAGCTTGAACAGACTGAGACAGGAGTTATATAAGTAAACAAAAATTTGTTTCTTATCTTTATATATCTAGAATAATTGCATTGAATGTCTAATTGTAATATTTGTGTTCCTATCTGCCTGATTACCCTTGTCTAATATATCCAGATCCAATAAAATCACAGAAAAAACACAAAAACAAAAATTAAAACTTTTTTTCCATTTTAACAGGTTATGGGAATTAGCACCTCATTCTGTTTAATCTTCTAACTTTTTAATCCATTACATGGATGCTTCCAGCCTCAAGTAGCAGAAAATCAGTGTGAAGTGGCTTAAACACTAATTTTTTTTATTCTCTTACATAACAGTCAAATTGATTCAGTATCTCAACAGTGCCATTAGAAGCCTACACTTTTTTGACATTTTTATGCTGCTGTCCATAACCTATTGGCTTTTATCCTGGGCCTTATCTTCCTGGTTACAAAGTGGCTGCTGCATCTTTAGGAATCATGCCCTCTCATAATGTCTTCAAAAGGCAAGAGGGAATAGGAGGCTCTTCTTATGCATCTCTTTCTTTTTATTAGTGAGAAAAGTTTCTCCAGATTTTTCTTATGTCTCAATGGCTATAACTAGTCATAACTGTGTTGTAGCTGAAAGGAAGCTGTTTTAGAAGACAGAATCTGTCATTTCCAACTCCGAAGGAGGAGTTAGCCTCTGCCAAATTGCCAGAACAGGGATGGCAATGGAGAGTATGCAGGAAACCTCATAGGAGAGAAAACAAAATTGTTCCGTTTATAGATTTGATAGTTTCCTCTGTGTTTCAAGAAAGTGAGTCAGATTTCTAAACCTTACTTTACCGCAGAATAGCTGTAAAGCTATTCTAGACCCAGATATTTCTGATCTCCTGAGAATAATTCTGGCCTATTTATTGACTTCAGGAAATAGTATGCGGATCACGAGTCTGAACTAGCTCTCTGACTATCATACCTTTGTACTTTAAGAAAAGATGTTTGTATTAAAAAGAAGAACGTGTTCCAGAAACACTGTGCTGTCAGAAACTTCATTAACAGAGGCCTGAATAGTACAGGAGGTAAGGACAGGGTGTTGATGTACTCTAGCTCCCCAAATTTGTAAAATTAGTCAAGAAACCTCTGAGATTTTTGTGGTAGAAGAAACAGTTTATATGGTATGTGAGGGGGAGGGGACTCCATCATTAGGAGAGAACTGAAGTAGACAAAAGGTGTAGCCTCACTGAATTGCCTGCTGCCTAGCAGAGACAGCTGATGCCAGGTCCCAGGAGTCATTGATGGGGTCCCCTTAGACACTTCTGGGAATAAGCTTTCAACACCTGAATAGACCAGTTTCACCTCCCGTGAGAGAGTTTTGAAATGGACTCTTCAGGATCCAGACATGCCGTAAGATTATGTCAGATTTACTCTTAGGACCACTCTGGGTTATAAATCAAACTTTTCCAGCCTCAACTCACTCCTTCCCCCAACCACCAGGAAATACTGCTTGTTTTTAAAATATCTTCATAGTCTTTTGAATTTATATGTACAAATAAAGGGGTCAAATGCCCAAGAGAAGTAGCAGGATAACTTTCCCACTAGATTGCAATCACTCGGTTAATAAATGCACACTGATGCTCTTTTGCTAAATTATATAAGCACAATTTCAAAGCTGAGTTTCACTCAGTACACATTTTAATTTACTTTCTCCTTAGAGGTCTGTCTCTCACCATAGCAGGGATGTCGTAGGGCTGAGGAAGAGAGGAAAGCATGGCACAAATTTTCTTAAATGGCAATAGGGTAGAAATGACTGTTGAGGGAGGTCCCTCTTCCAGATTAATGGTAAAAGGTTAGTGGCTCTGGGCTGTGGACCCCTTGACCTACAGAGAGGACCCTCAATCCATGTGAATGAGCTGCAATGACCACTAGACTTTGTATATGCTTTTTGTGCATTAGAAAAATAAAGAAATGAAGCAGAACGTTTGAGTGGTTCCAGGTCATGTGATAGGAGAAACACGCTGAACACAAAAGAAACTGCACCGAAGTGTCAGTCACCCTTTGAATAGCACTTTGTTTCAGCAATACAACTTCACCTATCATTAAGTTAGTACTCTTAACTTGAATTATATTAGTATTATTTATATTTAATTTATATTTTAAATTTCTAATTATAAAGGGAAATTAAACAAAGATTTTATAGCAAATTTCTGTTTATACCTATTTCAGAAATATATGTCAATGTAGGGATTGGGATTCTGCTTATTTTTCTTTAAAGCATATCCATATATTGTAAGTTTGAGAAATTCTGGCTAGAATGGTGTAGATTAGGAATGTTGATCTATTCTTATTAGATACCACTGGAAATGAAACATAATTTTTTTCTTAATCTTTATAAGTTCTTAGAACAAACCCCTATAAAAAAAGACAGATTAAAAATAAGAAAAAAACAAACAGAAGTTTGTTAACATATATGTTTTGTATATTCATGGAGATACCTAGGAAATAATTCTCAAAGAAGTGGCTTTGATTCCAGCTTTTTAGCCTCTTCAACAAAGAAAAGTGAATTTTTAAAGGAATGACAAGACAAAGGATTTCAAGTTTTTAGGGGCAACAGATTGGGAGAAGGCAAATAACAGACAGATAAGGCTGGTTACTAAGGCCTGTTAACATAGATTCCTCTGGTGCCATCTTGAGGTCGATAAGGAACCAAAGTTACCTTTGTCCTCCCTGCCTGGGAGAGGGGTTTAGGACACCTTCCATCTTTATAAATCTATGGTCTGCTGTTAGGAAAGTAGAGAAAGCAAAGAACTTTCCCGCATCAGGTTTCAGCTCAAAACTGAAGTTATTTTCAGCTCAAAACAATCTTATCTCAAAGAGGCATATTTTGGGATTGCATATTCTGGTCTCCCACAGCACTAAGAAAAAAACTGTGATTTTTGTCAAAGCTAAATTATTCAATTATGCTTCTGGATTAGATTTTCTATAAGACATGCTGACAACTGCCTTAACTCTTTGGGGGTAAAAATATCTTATAGAGATTTACTAACATCCCTTAATAAAACAAAATATTGCTAGTATGTCAGGTAAGCTTTTCACAGTCACAAGATTCAGGTATGCAGAAATGTCATTTTTCTTCTTTTTAAATCTGTAACTGAAGTTAATTGTGGAGCCCTTATTTCTGGCCAGCAATACAACAAAATAAATTAAGATGGCCAATTCAAGCTATCCATTTACTTGCAGATCTAAAACTGTCTCTTTTGGGTAATGACTCAGTCAGTCTGGGACTCTTCCCTTTCCTATTCACTTTCCCTGCTTTTCCCCGAAGGTGAGGCTTAAGTGTCCTGTGGTCATGCTCTGCTCCCATTTGCTTCCCAAGGTGGGAGTTTGTTTCTTCTCTATTCATCTGTCTTTGGGTTCCTGCTCTGGCTTCAGCAGCCGATGTCTGTGTTCATTTCCATGACCTTTAGTTTCAAGGTTTAGGTTTTGCTTCTTCGATGATTCAACCACAGCCTTTTCTGGTCTCTGGCCCTATTGCCACTTGCATTTTCCCAGCTTCTAGCCCCATCCTAGGGGTTTCAGGAACCCTAATTCACTTTCCTACCTGGATAGGGTACCCAGGACTTTCTGAGACAAGTGGGACTATTTGTAAAAATAATGATGACACAGTTAAATATAAATATTTAACAAACTTTCTCCCCATGAGCTCTTACAAAATCCCTAATTTACTTTTACAAAGTTGCACGAAAAGTGATTATAATAGAGGAAAATAAATTATTATTGCTTCTAACAGTACAAATACTGCTGTGGGAAAGCTGAAAGAATTTGATCCTCTCTTCCTAGATAAGGGAACAATGTCAAAGATAAGATAATGTTGCCTTGGGAAGAAATGTTGACTTTCAGCTGTTTTTCCATTTGGGAGCCAGTGGCCTTTCAGGACTCGGTACTCAGTGCTGACCACAGACATCAGAGCCTTTTGCAACTGATGCTGGCAGGACTATAAATGACTCCAACCTTGAGATGTAGTCCTTTAAGCCCAATAAGTGTTGGTTTAGTGCCAGTGAGATTTGTGTATAAAGCATACAGCTTCTAAAATGAAGACCTGCCAAATACCAACTGCTCCCATGTTGAGTCAGGGCCACCGGGGCCTGCTTGATGTGTGGGTTTTATACGTAAACTGAAGTTTCTAGTTTTGTTTTTTTTAAAACCATGGGAAGAAGAAATTGGCAGTTTCATCCAATTTTCAAACGTTCTTTCATTCAAGTTAAAGGAAGAGTTTTGAGTGATGATTGTCTACAAGTTTACATAAGCACCATTTTTTAATTTAAAATTTTGTTCTTGAATAGTTTTGGATGGATACAAAGTTATCAAACATTTCAAAGGTCATAGCAGTGGGGGTTGTTTTTATTTTGCATTGCCTTGATGGAAGAAACCTGGTAGAGAAAGTTGAGTGGCTGTTTTCTCCTCTGACATTGATTCTCCGTGGAATGTATGCCTTAGATAACTTATATACCTACTCTTAAAGTTTATGTTGAGGAATAAAATAGACCCACTATTTGAATGATTGGAACTTCTCAAAGAGGTGGTGCTGCAAAAAGAGCAAATCTGAGTCTCTCATGTGCTGGAAACCAGATGTTGACCCTGTAGGGATGCAAGAGGGTTCTCAGGCCTTCCTGCTCAGCCCTTGCATTTGGCAGAAGAGGGAAAATAACTTATTAAGGTCACATAGCCAAACGGTACACAGTTGGGTCCATAACTGTGGTTTTACAGTTATCATGGAGTTGTCTTTTTTTTTTTTTAATTTGAGACAGAGTCTCATTCCGTTGCCCAGACTAGAGTGCAATAATGTCATCATAGCTCACAGCAACCTCAGACTTCCAGGTTCAAGCAATCCTCCTGCCTCACCCTCCCTAATGGCTGGGATTACAGGCAACCACCACAATGCCTGACTAATTTTTCTATTTTTCGTACAGACAGGGTCTCTCTCTTGTCTCAAATTCCTGAACTCAAGGGATCCTCCTGCCTTGGCCTCCCAGAGTGCTCGGATTACATGCATGAGCTACTATGTCCAGCTAGAGCTGTCATTTTGTTACTGTAAGTTTGGCACGTGTCCCTGAGGCCACATCAAAACAATGAGGGCAGTGGTTTGCGGAGAATAAATGGGTGATTTATTAGTTTTCCAGCAAATGAGGAAATGTCTTACTCCCATCTTAAAGTACCAATTTCCCTAACTATAAGCATAAATACAGAGGTTTTAAAGGGAGGGTTTTCATCTTTAGGCTATTGTTGTTTAACTATAGTGGATTATTCTGATCCATCCCTTCTCTGGAGAAGATAATCTTATGACTCTACCCAGACAGTTCCTTTGAGCTGTCTCCTGGTGGTATAAACAACAAAGGACACTCCCCTGTCCCTCTTGACCACTGGCCTGAGGCAGAGATATAGGTTAGGTATTAATTCCCAAAAAGGGTAGGAGAAGTTTTAAAGAGACAGCACATAAGATATTTTTACCCTTTTTCAGACCATTGCCTCTGTTAACAATTTTTCCCCCGTGTCTAACTATAGGAGAGAAGGAAAACTTTCCCTTCATCCTCTGAAGGTTCACTGAAAGATCGACTCACAATAAGACACATTAATAAGTGAAAGCGATTACAAATTTATCTACCATGCACATGGACAGAATCACAGAATGATTACCCAATATCCCAGTGAGTTTATAGACCTTCATTTAGACAGGCAGAAGAGAAGAGGAATATAGATAATTCTATTTGGGGCAATAAATTATTATTAGGGATGATTAATAGATACTTGGAACAATTAATGGATGGATGAGAAAACACATTGACTTGTAAATAATTCTCTTTGGAACTTAAATTGACCTGAGAGACAAATGTTATCTTTAAAATGGGTTGGGGTAGGTCTGGTTCCATTCTTGATCTTCTTTTCTGCAATCTATTGAGATAACACGGAGGGAAAGAAAAGGCAATTTTTTTCTTTTTAACTAGTCTGTCTAGTTTTATGCAGATAGAGAGAAAGTCCCTTCTGACATTTGTTGGGCTCCAAAGTCTTGTAAAGCAAAATACTCTTAATACCAAGGAGTCATATTTTGGAGTGAAATTCCCTGAGATCTTTCACTAATTATGAATAAAGCATGTATTTAATGGTTAAATATAAGGCAAGTGTGCTCATGTTCTCCAGGTTCCATGTCCTAGAGAGCAGAAGGGAGATTTAAGGAATGAATTAGGTAAAAGTTGCTTTAAGTATGCATTCAGATCAGTGCTGTTATCTCTAGAATAAGTCTTCTTAGCAACTCTCCAGTAAACCCAGGTTCTAACTGGTAACCCAGGTAACCTCAGGAGTATCCCTAAGGCTTGACTTGGGAGCATGAGTAAGGAGAGCAGGGCTGAAGGCAGAAGCAGAGGACTGAGGACTTCATAACAGAAAACTATCAAGCACATCACGTATTCTGTTGTCCCCTACACCTTCCCACTCTCTTGTAGGGGATGAGGGAAAATCTTTTTCCTTTGTTAACCTTAGGTTCTCTCGCTAGGGCCCTATAAATTAGCATAACAAAAGAAACACAAATAGAAGTTTATTAGCATGTACATCACATCATATGGAGGTGCCTGTGAATCAGTAACTCAAAGGGGTGGTTAGAGCCTGGGCTTATATAACAACTTAATAAAAGAATAACTTTTTAGAGAAGTGACTTTGTGCTCCTAGGGGCAACAGATTATAGGAAGGTAGATGGGAAACTAATGAAACATAGAACTAGTTGGTACAGTTTTTTATACCTTATCTCTGGTCAAAATGCGGGGTCTAGACACTCTGGAGTTTTCTTCTGTGATTAAAAATTATTCTGCCCTTCCTGGTTAGAAAGAGGGAGGGCTGAGAGTTTTACTTCTTCCCACCTGTTAATTGACTTCAGCTCAAAATAATCCTATGTCAAAGTGGCATATGAAGTATTTGGTGATGGAATATTCTGCTACCCTTCACCCTGTAGACTTTCTTTGTGGGATTCAACCATTACATTTGAAGCATATATTATATGCCATCTGATTAGAAAAAGTAGTGTTCTCTTGTTCAGGAAGACTCAGTCTCCAAATCCTGAGTGACTATAGATGGATGTGGGAAAAACACTATCCTGTTCTTGGCAGCTGAAAGTGTGTAAGTGAGGGGAAAGAAGAGAAGGGAGAGGAGGAAGCCAGCAGCAGAACAGAAGAGAGAGCAGGCCTATAGCAGACTTGACTGATGGGGAGACTTTAGGACAGAATGAATCATGAGGAGTTTGAAGAGGAATGGAGTAAAACAGAAGCATTCCCTAAGAGTTCCCAGGGAGCTGGTTGTTTAGAAAGGAGCCTCTGCTAACTAATGCTCCCCGGACTCTTAAGTCTGCAGTCACCAACCCTTAGAAGCTAAGCCTCACAGCAGGAGGTGAGTGCTGAAGCTTCATCTATACTTGCATGACTGCCTCAGATAAGCAGTGGTTTATCCTAGATTCTCATAGGAGTGTAAACCCTATTGTAAACTGCATGTGCAAGGGATTTAGTTTGCACCCTCCTTATGAGAATCTTAAGCCTGATGATCTGAGGTGGAGATGTAAGGTGTTTGAATTATCCTGAATCCTCCACCCCTACCTCCATCCTTTCATCCTTTTTTCCATGAAACTGATAACCTGGTGTCAAAAAGGTTGGAGACTGCTGCTTTAAATGACTCTACCCTCCAGATGAAATCCTTTGAGCCGTATAAGATCTGGCCTTTGTGATAAATAATAATATTTGTTAAGTGCTTTCAAATTTATGAATTCTCAGAGGCACTTTTTAAAGCAACATCTCATTTGATAGTTACAACTTTTAAGCTAAATATTATTATCACCCACTTTAGAGATGAGGAAATTGAAATTTAGAGATATGAGAATAAGTAGTTCAGGATGACTCAGCATTCAAGATTTTACAATTAAGTTTGTGAACTTGTCCTAGAAAAAGTGCTACATACCCCTTGCTGAATATCACCACAGTCACCTTTGAAATACTCCCCTTGTGAAACTATGCACTTTTGAAGCAATTTTGGAACTCTTTTTCTGGAATGGCTATTGGAGCTGTTGTACAAGGTCTGGCAATTAGGTTTGTGAATTCATCCTAGGAAAAGTACAAACAGAGATTCCAATCAAATTCTCATTCTAAATTCATTTCTAATCGTTGCACTACACTGCCTTCCCCTGGGTGGGTTGTGACTTCCTTCGGAGGAAGCAGGGGCTGCTCATTCAAGAGAAGTCAGTGGCCATATGTAACAGCAACATCTAAACTTAGGATTCACACAGTGTCTGAGCTGGGGGCAGAGGAAGGGTGAAGTGAGTGGGGACTATAGACTGTTGGAATCTGGCCTTGGAACTTGGTCTAGGGTGTCCCTTCAGTTGTACCAATTCCCTACTTTTTTTTTTTTTTTTTTTTTTGCCCGAGTGAAACTTTCCAGTCCAAGCATCAGGATTAGAAATGCTGACAGATTCAGGAGGAAAAAGCAAAAGGGAGTAAGAAGGAGGATGGGGCTGGGAAGCATCAGGAACTGAGCATCCAACAAGGTTCTGTCCTCATGGACTTAGGGATAGGATAGGATCATCCAGAAGAGACCAGGACTGGGGGGTCTCATTAGACCACAGATAATTTTTTCAGGCAGAAAAGAAGACCAGATAATATGGGGGGTGGGTTGGGTTTGGGTGGTAGATGCAGGTGGGATGCAGAATCCATAGTGGGGGGGTTCCCCATGGGCAGGGCATACCCAGACAAGAAGGGTTTGGAGCAGGTAGGAGGGGTCTTTTAATCTATGACATTATTATTGTTAGGAGAAAAACACAGATACATTTCAGAAAAGTAAGCCAGGTTAGAGCACTTTGGACTTCAACAAAAATAATAGACAAGCTGGTGGATTCTCTAGATGTCATGTTTTGGTGTCTAGCACAATTATGCAAATCCTCAGAACCACCACCAAACTCAGATAGACTACTGATCTGAGGACAGAATCTGCTCCGTTCTTCTCTTGGCGCTTATACTCCATCTGGCTTGGGTAGAAAATTTGGCCACAAGAGGGAAGTAGGGAGCTACTGAATACTGCAGAGAGCTGGATGTTCCAGGGTGGCCCACTACAGACAATATTTACATAAACATGAACTAGGCAAAATGATATATGGTGCAACCCCACCCTGGATGCTCTCATTCTATATGGGGACTGACAGTCTGAATTCTTAACACAAAATTCATGTGATATAGGAACTGTTCCCCAAAAGTGTGCAAAATCATCTATTCTGCTCCCTTAAACCAGAATGACAAATATGATTGTTAGGAAACTAATATCTATTAAAATGCTCTCTTGGGAAAACAGATCTAAGGAAGAGCAGAGAGAAGGAGGGAGGAGAGTGGGTTCTTGGTGTGTGACACAACTTTTGGGGGCAATACACAATTGTAAGAGAGACTTTACCTAACAAATACAATCAGTGTAACCTGGTTTCTTGTACCCTCAATGAATCCTCAACAATTAAAAAAAATGAATATAAGAAACATATGCTAATTTCAAAGAAGAATAAAAAAGCAAATAGCTATGTAGACACTTCACAGGTTAAAAAAAATTGGAGGTCAGGTGGAGGCAAGATGGCTGACTGGAGCCAGCTTTCCACAGAGGCTTCCGTCCAGAAGGAGAGTTAAAGGACAGAAGGTTAGCAAGTAAGCTGATGGTTTGGAGCTGAGCCAAGAGAGAAGGTTGAAGAACACATATCAACCTTGCTGAGGCGAGCTGCAACCCCAAGGATACAAACAAAAGGCACAAAATCCATTGCCAAGCAGACAGGAGTCCCCTCCTCCATGAAAATGGCTCACAGTATACTTTCTACAAACAAGTGAGCAGAGTTCAAACATCCTCTCATTATATCCCCCAGGACAGACCCTCTAAAATCCAGACCTCCTTCCCCTACTAGGGTGTCATGGCACTCTCCTGCCAGGCATAAAACTGCATATATTCTCTACCTGCAATTCTGAACTCCCAGCATTCCCCTCCACTCTCACCCAGAGATGTGGAAGCCTGACTCTCACGGAGTCCGGATTCTTGGGGATTTTCTCACGAGGTGTGGACAGGGTGTTGGCTGTTGTAGGTCTATGCTGATTCTGTGGCACAGGGGTAAGGAGAAAATGGTGGACTGAAGGAACTGTATGGGAAAGGGAAAGGTGGTGCCTGCCCCCCCCCACCCCACCGTCACAGAGCAACAGTGGCAGCAGCGGGAACAATAGGGCTCACACCCCTGGGGATATTTTGGAAGGTCATTCCCTATCTCTCTGGGCAACCAGAGAAAGCTAGGCATCTTCTCTGGTGGCAGACACTAGCAGAATAGATCTGGGACGATAACACAGACCCTGTGAGCAAAGGGTATGCCTGAGGCTGTACCGGCCTGAGCAAAGCACAGCAGAATGGAGATTTGAAGACACATGCACAGAAATGGCATAGTCCAGGGCAGGGCTAAGCCAGGACTTTTAGCATAAGAAACACCTGGCTCTCAGGGGATCATAGCTGAAACAGAGGCAGTGAGGCTGAGGCTGGAACTCTGAGCTGAGTGTGAGCCACACCCACCCTAACACAGACGGCAGGGGAAACAGAAACACTAGGTCTGGGCAGAGGCACAAACTGGGGCTGAGTCATAGTTTCTGTGAACTCAAACAGCTCCTGGTCCGCAGGGGAATATAGCCAGGATAGAATCACAAATTCTGTGCAAATATAAGTGTCAGCAACATCAATCAGAGGTGGGACTGGAAATGAGCGAACTGTTCCAGCTTCCATGAACCACCTGAGGTTGTCAGGCCTCAGCTTCCCCTGCCCGAATGGCAGAATGTGGAGGCCTGGCCCAGGAAACATAAGATCTCTCTGTGACTCAGACAGGCTCAAACCCCTGGAGCATCTGCTCATTGGAGGGAATTGGGTCATAGCCCTGTGGGCTTACCAGTGACTGGATGTGACAGAGGTGCAAGGTGGGGAAGGAGGCATCAGCCTTCCCAAACTAATTCATTTGCTGGGGGGATTCTTCTAACTCCATAGAGCACCAGAACAAGTCATACTTAAGCTGCCAGCAGACCCCTGCCATCTAGTTGCCAGAGACCTTTTGAACTCACTCACTTGAGACCAGGTGCTGTCTGGGACAATTGGTTTGGATCTCTTGGACTGGAACAATCACCCAAGGACTATCCAAAGTGGCACCCTGGGTGTGTGGTTGTGGGAAGGTTTGATTTTCCTTTTCCAATTGTTGCCTGTGGGGGGGTGGGGTGATTTAATTGCTGGTATTTCTCCACTGCTGAGACTTCAACCCAGAGTAACTCATTCTCTAGGGTAGAACAGAGACCAGCTAAAAATGAGAGAACCACTTAGCCCTACCACACCAAGTAAGTTCCCAGTGTCTCAGGCTGCAGCACTGGATGGGTCCTTTGCAAAGCTCTAGGGGAAAAGGTACAGACACAAGTCGCAGCTGTTGGGTAAAGGGCTGGTTAGTCACTACTCCAGGAGCCCTGCAACCCAACTTCACCATATCTTCTCATCTAGCCAAATAGTATAAAATAATCATGGGCAGAATCAGCGGGAAAATTCTGGTAACATGAATAACCAGAGTAGATCAACTCCCTCAAGGAACAATACAGGGAATACAACTGAAGATCCCATTCATAGGTAAATGGCTGAGATGTCAAAAATCAAATTCAGAGTTTGGATTGCAAATAAGCTTAATAGAATGGAGGTAAAGTTGGAATTAGAAATTCAAGGAGCAATTTAAAAGTTGTCTCAAGCATTCAAAGACAAAATCACCAAACATTTTGACACACTAAGACAAGAATTTGCAGCCCTCAAAGATCTGAGAAATACAGTAGAATGCCTCAGTAACAGAATGGAGCAAGCAGAAAAAAAAAAGGATTTCTGACATTGAAGACAAAGCTTTTGAATGCTCCCAAGTGCTCAAAGAGGAAGAGAAATGGAGAGCAAAAATGGATTATTCTCTCAGAGAGCTTTGGGATAATTTGAAGAAAACTAATACTCACCTTATGGGAATTCCTGAAGGCAATGAAGTTGCTTTGCAAAGCACAGAGGCCCTTTTTCATGAGATTATGAAGGAGAACTTTCCAGACATGCCAAGAGATTCTGAAATTCAGATAGCAGTTTCAGAACCCCAGCACAACTCAAACCAAATAAGACAACTCCCAGACACTTTATAATTAACTTCACTAAAGTTAATATGAAGGAGAAAATTCTGAAAGCAGCCAGATGTAAGAAAACCATAAACTACAGGGGGAAGATTGTTAGATTGACTGCAGATCTCTATGCTGAAAACTTTCAAGCTAGAAGAGGGTGGTCATTGACTTTTAATCTCCTAAAATACAATAACTTTCAATCTAGGATCCTGTATCCAGTTAAACTGAGTTTCATTTATGATGGAGAAATTAAATACTTTAATGGCATTCACATGTTGAAGAAATTTGCCATAACTAAACCAGCTCTGCAGGATATTCTCAGAGCTATCTTCCATAATGACCAGCGCAATCCTCCGCCACAAAAATAAACTCACTCAGAAACTTTTGATCAAATTCCATCTTCCACAGTGGCAAAAGGATTAAAAATGTCCACGGGACTTTTGAAACACTCGATACCCAAAATTCTGCCAGGCTTATCAATATTCTCAATTAATGTGAATGGCTTAAGTTGTCCTCTAAAGAGGCACAGGTTGGCTAACTGGATACAAAAACTCAGGCTAGATATCTACTGCATACAAGAATCTCATCTTACCTTAAAGGATAAATATAGACTCAGGGTGAAGGGATGGTCATCTATATTCCAGGCAAATGGAAAGCAGAAAAAAGCAGGTGTTGCTATCTTATTTGCAGACAAAATAAGCTTTAAACCAACAAAAGTAAGGAAGAATAAGGATGGATACTACATATTTGTTAAGGGTAATACTCACTATAATGATATTTGAATTATTAATATTTATGCACCCAACCAGAAGGCACCTCAATTTATAAAAGAGACTCTAACAGACATGAGCAACTTGATTTCCTCCAGCTCTATAGTAGTTGGAGATTTTAACAATCCTTTAGCAGTGTTGGATAGATCCTCCAATAAGAAGCTAAGCAAAGTCTACTGAGGGTGATAAACTGAGACTCTTGTCTCTACAAAAAAAAAAAAAAGAAGCTAAGCAATTTTATTTTTATAATATTTTATTTTATTTTTTTGAATCATAGCTGTGTACATTAGTTCAACCATGGGGTACAGTGTGGGGGCTTCACATGCAATCTGAGATATTTTATCAACCTGATTGACATACCGTTCATGATATTTTCTC
>CAUYON010163127.1:0-24637 GCA_963573935.1 Arctocebus calabarensis | reverse complement strand
AAGGCTGTGGAAGCTGGTGGTTTCTGCAGTGAGGCTTGAGGTTGTAGAGCTGGCTGGAGAGTGTGTAGGCTGAGTGGAAGCAGGATTGCTCTGTGTGGAGCTTGATTCTGTCATAGAGCCCGACTTGGTAGAGCCGGCAGGTGACGCTGTCCTGGGAGTTGAAGCAGGATCGCTGCGGACGGTGGATACAGTCACAGTGAAGCCTGATGTTGCGGAGCTCTGAGGTACCGCTGTGCTGCCAGTTGAAGCGGGAATGGTCCTCAAAGTGCTTGATTCTGTGTTGAGGCCTGATGTGGGAGAGCTGCCTCTGGAGGCTGTACTGTGACTTGAGCCAGCAGTGCTCTCAAGGGTGGCTGGTTCCACAGTGAGGGCAGATGTTGCAGACACAGTACTGGGAGTTGAGCCCGGAATACTATGGAAGGTGGATGATCCTGCACTGAAGCCTGTTGTTGGAGACACGGCAGGTGACACATCCCGGTGAGTTGAAGTGGCAATGGTTAGGAAGGTTGTGGGTTCTACAGAGAGGCCTGAGGTTGTACCGCTAGTTGAAGGCTCTGACGAGTGAGGCGTAGTGGAGCGGCTATGGAAGGTTGATGATTCCACTGGGAAGGCTGATGTAGTGGAGCTGGCAGGGGAGGCTGTACTGTGAGGTGAAGCAGAGATGCTCTGGAAGGTGCTAGATTTTGTGGCGGGGCCTGATGTCATAGAACTGCCCGTTAACGCTATAGTGTGAGTTGAATCGGGAATGCTGTGGCAGGTGGAGGATTTTGAAGGGCCGTCTGATGTTGGGGAACTGGCAGGAGCCACTGTTGTGTGAAGTGAACCGGGAATGCTGTGGAAGGTGGATGACTCTGTAGCGAGGCCGGACGTTATGGGACTGGCAGGAGATGCTGTCGTGTGAGTTGAAGCAGAAACACTCTGGAAAGTGGTTGATTCTGTAGTAAGGCCTGATGCTGGAGAGCTGTCCAGTGACGTTATACTGGGAGTGGATGTGGACCTGCTTTCGAAGGTGGTTGTCTCTGTGCTGAGGCTTGATGTTGTAGAGCTGGCAGTTGACCCTGTGTGGTGAGTGGAAGCAGCAATTTTGTTGAAGGTTGTTAATTGTTTAGTGAAGCCTGATGGTGTGCCTGCCATAAAATCAAACAGAAGGCTATAGTTGCACAAATCTCCCATGCACGGTCCTTTTTTTCCTCAGATCTTATAACTTGCAGACCACACTCTCACCCTGCATCATCTGACTGACACCTAATCTGTCAAATCTCTCTTCCTCATCCCTTACCTCTCACTCCCCTCTAAGCCCTAACCAGTCAGGGGCAACAAGAAAGGTAAGACAGTTGCTCATTAACATAGCAAATTTTGTCTCTGTCCCTTCTCTCTAGAAGCATTGACATACATAAATAGTAGGCACCCTGCCTGGACAGTACCACCTCTACTGCCGTCCTGTCACCCTCATGGCCTCTTAATGGTGGCTGCTCTACCCTCAGCTGTCAACCCCCTTGGTGCGCTGCTGCTCCAAGGAGTAAGAGCATTAGGTTCAGCCTGGGGCCTGGAAGGCCTGCTTTGTCTCCTCTGTGCCATTCAGAGCATGTGTCTGCACATGTCGGACTCCACTTTCCTATGAAAGATGGGAATATAATCCCTGGCTCCTATGAGATGAATTATATCACATATGGACGGAGTAGGCAATAATAGTGCCATCAGCTTAGGGGTTCCTAGGAATTCTACAGGATGGGACATAGGGAACTTCCTCGAGAAGGCAGGGAGTGTGGCAGTCCCCCACCCCTTCCCAAAGATGCCTGAATCTTTCTAATTTCTCAAGAGGGCCCCAGAGAGAGGCCAGGAGTCCTGGCTAGGATAGGCAGTCACAGTTAGTCACAACCTGCCATTCCAGTCGGCAGTTCTGGATCTTTGTCTGCAAAACATCAGGAGACGAGCACAATGGTGGATTGATGCAGTTCAGTTGAAAGGAACAATAATGCGGAAGATTTTTGGAACTTTAAATTCATGAAAAAAGATTGGAAAGCTTGCTTATTTATTTTTAAGTCAGTAGATGTGTTTGCTTTTGCCCAGTCCTCTCACCTATGAGACAAGTTTTGCCTAATTCATCATGATGGCCTGTTCTGCGAGAGGGGAGGCACTAAGGGTATAAGTGGGACATTTCCGTGTCAACTCAAAGTGGAGGGTGACAGGGCTGAGAGTGAGCCCTGGCATGACAGTGGGACCAGAGAGCCATGCTTCTCACAGACTTCATTTTCTTGTTTATCCTTGCCTTGAGTGAAGGACCCTTCTGCCCTGCTGGTCTCTTTGTAAGCCTCCCTGTATGTCAGCCAGAGGCAACCACAATCCTTAGCCACCCTGCCTTCCTGCAAGAAAACTGCTTCTTGGCTCTGTAGTCTCCTTGTTCAAGTTTCCATTCAATGAGCAATTGCGAAGGCCATGAGGACCATGTTTTACCCTGGACCAAATCTGTGCCCACCCCTCCCTGGAGCTCCTAGTACACGGAGGAGGAGCAGAGGCCCACCTGAGGGGAGGGCAGGAGTCAGTGGAGGGGGCAGCCACTCCCTCAGCCTGTTCCTGAGGAAGAGGTAATACCTAACCCATTATTTTTCCCTTCTTCTTTTAAGAAAAAGATAAGCAGCTCTTGGGTTTACTCATAGATTTTACTGGACATTTTAAGTTATAAAAGTAGAATGCATTCATTGTTACAAGTCAAACAACAAAAAGGCACATAAAGTCAGTTTATGAACATCTCCCTAACTGACTCACACATAATGAAGAGGGATGGGGAGAACTGGCATTTATTGGCTGCTAATCAGATTCCCATATCACCCCGTCACAGGACCTACGGCAATTGGAACTCAATAATTCTGCGACTGCCCGTGGGATGGCTTTGCCTCTTGTCAGCAGGACATGTAGGATTCCACTTTCCTATGTAAGATGGGACTATAATCCCTGGCTCCTATGAGATTAATTAGATCATATGTGGATATAATTTTACAGTCAGGTGTACATTTGGTGAAAGTAAAAACCCTCCCTGCCCTGCTCTGCTGACCCAGCGTGGATGCTCACGAGAAGGTCTTCAGTAAATGAGTCAGTGAACACTTTCTCCTAGTCATTGACCATAATCTTCACAACAACCCTGCCAGGTAGACATTGCTGCTCTTGTTTTACACATGAATCCACGTTCTGAGTAAACACTTCCCAAAGTCACTGAGCTTGTAAAATGGAATTCAAGCACATTTTTAAGATGCCTTTTACTTTTAGCAGAAGGAAAGGGTTTGGGGAGTTACGCAGAGGAAGGGAAGGGTTTCAAGGCAGGGAATGGCACTATGGGGGCTCGAAGGTGAGTAAGTGGTCTCTGCAAGTTTAAGGCGGGGCCAAGGGAAGCCAGAAAGGTAGACGTGAACCTAACTTGAAAATGGAGTTTAGACTTGGCCAAGCAACAGTGAAGAGTATCCAGCAAAAGACAGTGATCCCAGCCATGTCTCGGAAGCTGTGCCTGGGAGGCTTCATCAAGGGGCAGTGAGGGCAGGAAGGAGAGCAAGGAGGCCGCAGCAATGACACTATGGGCCACCAGGGGAACCAAAGAAGGCGGGGATGCTCTGTGGAATGGAGGGGACTGCTCTCTTTCATCTTTATTCTCAGACTCGTTGTATTAACATTTTCTCCATTTTGTTACTATTTGATCTGTCTTTTGTTTTTGTTTTTTTTGTTGTTGTTTTTGTTGCAGTTTGGCCAGGGCTGGGCTTGAACTCGCCACCCTGGGTATATGGGGCCAGCACCCTACTCACTGAGCCACAGTCCTTAAGCATCCACATCTTTATAATTGCCCTCCTGGGTCACACTGAGTTCTGAGTGACTGAATCCCTGTCTGTCTCATCAAGCTGCCCTTCCTCTTTCTAGAATTTCTCATCTGCTTCATTTTCTTTTCTTTTCTTTTCTTTTCTTTTTTTTGAGACAGCCTCAAGCTGTCACCCTGGAGAGAGTGCTATGGCATCACAGCTCACAGCAACCTCCAATTCCTGGGCTCGAGCGAGTCTCTTGCCTCTGCCTCCCAAGTAACTGGGACTACAGGCGCCCACCACAACGCCTGGCTATTATTTGGTTGCAGCCGTCATTGTTGTTTGGCAGGCCCGGGCTGGATTTGAACCCGCTGGCTCAGGTGTACTTCGCTGGCGCCTCAGGCGCCGAGCCATCTGCTTCATTTTCTAAGACATCATCCATCACCTCCTAATGGTCCTTTTTTCTGGTCCTTCCCTGCTCTCTGTCTCAGTGGGAGCCCCAAGCTAAAGGCTTCGGCTCTGCCACCCCTGTCCTCCAGCCAGACAAGGTCCTCCACAACAAGGCTTTGCATTCACAGGAGGGAAAAGGAAACAGTGCCCTGGTGAATAGATAGAGTCACATGCCTCCCAGCCCAGGATTCTGGGGGCAGTGGTGTCCCCAAAAGATGTAGGAGAGCAGGTGAGTCTTCCCTCCCAAGGTCAACCTCCAGGCTTAGGGTGCTCCATAAGGAAACCAGGCAAAGGAAAAGCCCATTTCTCCTTCAAAGAAATTCAAATGGTCACAAGTGTATAAGAAGGAAAAAGTAAATAAACTTCATCCGGAAACAAAGAAATTCAAAACAAAGCAAGATACTATATATTTTTTAACCTTTCAAGTCACACATACGCAATGTTAGATGACAATAATGGCTAGTGTTGGTTGGGGAATTCTCAGATGATGTCAATGGATGTGGATTTGGTATCATAGTTCAAAAGGATAATTTGGAAATATGACTCACGGACAACAGGAATAGTCATACAATTTTAATGATGCCATTTCTCGTTAGTGATCCTAAAACAATCTGATGCAGATATTAAAAAATTTATACAAGAATGTTTATTGCATCAATTATCTGTTATTGTGAAAAACTGTGGTGAATGTGTCCAATATAGACAAACAGGGGACTGGTTAGATGACTGTGGTAGTCTATAGAATGGAATCGTAACCAGCCATTAAAATATAAACTGACCGGGCAGCGGCTGTGGCTCAGTGAGTAGGGCAGGCGCCGGCCCCATATACCAAGGGTGGCAGGTTCGAACCTGGCCCCAGCCAAACTGCAACCAAAAAATAGCCAGGCATTGTGGCGGGCACCTGTAGTCCCAGCTACTTGGGAGGCTGAGGCAAGAGAATTGCCAAAGCCCAAGAGCTGGAGGTTGCTGCAAGCTGTGATACCACAGCACTCTACCGAGGGCAACAAAGTGAGAGTCTTGTCTCTAAAAAATATATATATATATATTTATACATGTATATGTATATAAATATTTCTGAATATTTAGATTTATTCTGTGGTCAGTGCCTGTGGTCAGAATCTAACATTACCAAAATGTTAACAATGTTTATATGAATGGTAAGGTCAGGAAGATTTTCTTATTTTTGTTTGTCTATATTCCACAACAAGTATGTATTTATTATATAATTTTATTTATTTATTTATTTATTTATTTTGAGACACAGTCTCACTCTGTGCCCTGGGTAGAATACTGTGGCATCCTAGCTCCCAGCAACCTCCAACTCTTTTTTGTTGTTGTTGTTAGCATACCAAATTTGTTGGGTTTTTTTTTATTAAGTCAGAAACACATAGATCATGTATACATGGATGCCTTTATGGGGTACAACGTGCTGATTTTATATACAATTAGGAATGCTTGCATCAAACTAGTTAATACAGCCTTCACCTCATTTACTTAATTATTGTGTTAAGACATTTATACTCTAAACTTAATAGATTTGACATGTACCCTTTCAATATAAACCACAGGAATGGTCCCACCATTTACCCTCCTGCCATTGAATCTCCCCCTTCCCCTCCCATCACCCTCTTCTTTCCTCCATCATCTTGGGCTGTAGTTGTGGTTTATCTTTCTTGTGAAAGTGTGAATGATTACAAATTGGTTTCATAATAGTACTGAGTACATTTTTCTTCCATGCTTGAGATACTTTGCTAAGAAGAGTATGTTCCAGCTCCATCCATGTAAACATAAAAGAGGTAAAATCTACCTCAGACTCTTATGCTCAAGCAATCCTCTTGGCTCAGTCTCCCAAGTAGCTGGGACTATAGGCAGGTGCTCCACACCCCACCTTTTTTTCTAATTTTTAGTAGCCACAGGGTCTTGCTCTTGCTCAGCCTGGTCTTGAACTCCTGAGCTCAGACAATCTGCCTGCCTCAGCTTCCCAGAGTGCTGGGATTACAGGCATGAGCCACTGCACCCAGCCACATTTTATAAGTTTTAAAAACACAATGAGTGGCCAGGGACAGTGGCTCACACCTATTAATCCCAGCACTTTAGGAGACTGAGGTGGGAAGATTATTTGAGGTCAGGAGTTCGAGACCAGCCTGAGCAAGAGCAAAACCCCATCTGTACTAAAAACAGGAAAATTAGCCATGCATTGTGCCTGTAGTTCAAGCTACTTGGGAGGCTGAGGCAGGAGGATTGCCCAGGAGTTTGAGGTTGCAGTAAGCTACAATGACGCCACTGCACTCTACCTGGAACAACAGATCAAGACCCTATCTCAAAAAACAAACAAAAAAACCCATAATAAATGTGTATGCACTTGTTAAAAAGATAAGTATATATATGATCACTCCTTGGAAGAACATGGGGAAAATCACTCACTGCTTATGTTTGCCATACTGGTATTCCCCAGACTTTGTGGTCAAAACACTTAAAAAAAATTTACCTGTTCACCCACACTACTTCTCCATGGGTCATTAAAGACACCAGCCAGTTCGCCTTCTAAGCAGGTAAAGTTTGGTACTTTCTGGTGCTGTCTAAAAGTTATGACATGATGTCTCACTAAACAAACTAAGTCGAGTACTTTCTTGCCTCAATTGTAGCTTTTATTGCATCTTCTACATGTATTTGGATATTTCTTTAAAACTATTATTATTTAATTAAGGCAGCTGGTTTGTCAGGCAAATCATTTACTTTGTGGCATTCTTGGGGAAGAGAATTAGAAGGCACCTCAGGGACAAGTCTGAAGACTGTTCATAAGCAATGAGACTGTCCCTTCTTACCAACTCCAAAACACATTTCTGCCTGTTGTGAAATCAGTCAGTGGGGTCCCCAACAGCTGCAAACCCCCATCTCTGCCAAAGAGGCAGTGGCTATGATAACAGTCCCCGTGAGTATGGAGTGGAAGCCCCAGTTGTGTCTCCAAGATCAGCCTCTACACAGCACTGTGAACTTGTACAAGCCGTGGACTCTCTAAATTTTTATCTCCTCCTAGAAAATGGGAATGCATGATGCCTGCCCTGATCATCCTGCTCACTCTAGAATATTCTACAATCTTACAGGAGCACTAGAATGATCTGTGGTCACCAGTCCTGGGCACACATTCAGCCTTGCCATGATTGAGCTTCATGGCCTGGGTCTCTTTCCTTTTCTAAAAGGTCATTAGCGCTTGACAGAGTTGTAGTGAGCTGGGGCCAGGGCCACACTGGCTCTTCCATCTCTACACACACCCGCAGAGAGCGAAAGGGCTTCCTGGCCTAGTGCCAGCAGGCAGTGCCACTGCCTCCTTAAAGTGAGAGCCACCTGGCAGCTGCTGAGGCCAGGTGTAGTGGGTTCACTTGTGTCCCCCAAAAGATATCTCCAAGTCCTGACCCCTAGGACCTGTGAATATCACCTTATTTGGAAATAGGGGGCCTTGCAGATGTAGTTAAGCTCCAGATCTCAAGATCAGATTTAGGATGGGCTCTAAATCCAAATGCTCGGTGTCATCACAAGAGAAAAGAGAGGGAGATCTGATGCACAGAGAAGAAAGCAAGGAAGAGATCAGCGTGACGCGACCACAAGCCAAGCAATGCTGAAACTACTAGAAACTGGAAGAGGCAAGGGAGGCTCCTCCCCAGAGCAGTGGAAGGGAATGTGGCACTAATGACAACCTCAACTTCTACCTTCAGGCCTCCGCAGCTGTAAGAGAATAAATTTCTGTTGCATTAAGCCATCAAGTGTGTGGTAATTTGATGCAGCAGACACAGGGGACTGATACACGGGCATCTCCAAGTGATTAAGAATGTGATTTCTAGAGCCAAAGCCTTGGGTTCAAATTCTAACTCTTCCAAGTAATGAAAAGGAGACCATGAGCCAATTATTTACCAGATCTGTGCCTCAGTTTCCCCATGCATAAAAATAGAAATCAGTAACAAAACCTTCTTCCTATGGTTGTTGTGAAAGTTAAATGAGATAATAGATATTTAGAACAGTATCTGCCACGTAGTATACCCTCCATGAACATCAGCAAATTGTATTATTTATTTTTATTTTTTTTTTTTTTGAGACAGATCCTCAAGCTGTCACCCTGGATAGAGTACTGTGGTATAACAGCTCACAGCAACCTCCAATTCCTGGGCTCAAGCGAGTCTCTTGCCTCCGCCTCCCAAGTAGCTGGGACTACAGGCGCCCGCCACGACGCCTGGCCATTTTTTGGTTGCAGCCATCATTGTTGTTTGGTGGGCCCTGGGGCTGGATTTGAACCCGCGAGCTCAGGTGTACGTGGCTGGCGCCTTAGCCCGTTGAGCCACAGGCGCCGAGCCTAGTAAGTTCTTTTATTAAATTTTATCTGCTCAAAACACATTTTCTTTCTTTTGTAAAAATTTTTTTTTTTTTATAGAGACAGAGTCTCACTTTATTGCACTCAGCAGAGTGCCGTGGCATCACACAGCTCACAGCAACCTCCAACTCCTGGGCTTAGGTGATTCTCTTGCCTCAGCCTCCCGAGTAGCTGGGACTACAGGTGCCCACCACAAAGCCCGGCTATTTTTCTGGTGTTGCAGTTCGGCCAAGGCCGGGTTTGAACCTGCCACCTTCGGTATATGGGGCCAGCGCCCTACTCGATGAGCCACAGGCACCGCCCTCTTTTGTAAAATTTTTATTTTTTGGTATGGCTTGAGACAAAGTTGTAAGTGTGACCATCATCCCCATGCATTGGATGTATATCCAATATACATCCAGTGCACATTGTATCTGTTTTGTCCTGCCACCATACCACCTGCTTGATTTCTTTTAAGTTTTACTTCCCTCTGTGAACATGAGCGCTGTTCAGTTAGTTCCAATTAAATAGTGAGTACATATGGTGTTCTTACGATCCCTCACTAAGGAGAATGGTTTCCAGTTCTATCCAGATTGTTACAAAAGGAATTAATTCATTTTTTCAATGGCTGAGTAGAACTCTATGACATGTATATCACATTTTATTGAACCACTCATGGAGTTGATGGGCACTTGGGTTGATTCCACATCTTTGCAACTGTGAATTGTGCTGCCATAAACATTTGAGTACAAATGTCTTTTTGATAAAATGACTTTTCCTTTGTGTAAATGCCCACTAGTGGGTTTGCTCTTTGAGGTAGCTCCATACTATTTTCCATAGAGGTTGTACTAGGTTGCAAACTCCCGGAACAGTGTTGGAGTGTTCCTTTCTCATTGCATCTGTGCGAGCATCTGTTGTTTTGGGACTCTTTGATAAAAGGCATTAGGTTAAATGATATTGCAATATTTTTTTGAGAAAGAGTGTTTCACTCCATAGAGTTTTGACTATTATAGAGTTTCACTCTACCCAGCTTTGGGTAGAGTGCTGTGGCATCAAAGCTTACAGCAACCTCAAACTCTTGGGCTCAAGCTATCCTCTTGCCCCAGCTTCCCAACTTGCTGAGTCTACAGGTGCCTGCCAAGATACCTAGCTAATTTTTCTATTTTTAGTAGAGACAAGGTTGCTTTCTTGCTCAGGCTGGTCTCAAACTCCTGAGCTTAAATAATCCACCAACCTCGACCTCCTAGGGTGCTAGGATTACAGGCGTGAGCAATCACACTCAACCCTCAATGTGGTTATGATTTGCATTTTCCTAATGATTAGTGATGTTGAGCATTTTTCTATACCTTTATTTGCCATTAGTGAGTGGCAAGAGGTATGAATCCTGTTTCAGTCCTTCACATGTGGCTATCCAATTTTTCCAGGGATTCTTTCTCCCATTGTATCTTGTCTGTTTTGTGAAAGATCAGATGGCAATATGTGAATAGTTTTGTGTCAGGGTTCTCTGTTCTGTTCCATTGGTCTATGTCTCTCTTTTTGTGCCAGTACCAATCTGTTTTGGTCACTGTAGCCTTGAAGTCTGGTGAAATGAATGATACCGCCAGATTTATTCCTTTTGCTTAAGGTTGATTCAGCTCTTTTCAGATTCCAAACAAAGAATACAATTATTTTTTTAGATATGCAAAAAAGATGTTGGTATTTTAATGGGAATTACATCGAATCTGTAAATCACTTTGGGGGGTACAGATATTTTAGTAATGTTGATTCTACCAATCCATAAATATGACGTGTTTTTCCATTTGTATACTTCATCTGCAATTTCCTTCTGCAGTGTTTTGTAGTTCTTTTTTAGAAAGATCTTTCACCTCTTTGGTTAAATGTATTTCTAGGTATTTTATTTTCCTTGCAGGTATTGTGGAGGGATTGAGTCTTTGATTTGATTCTCAGCTTTTCTGTTGTTGGCGTATGTGTATAGGAATGCTACTGGTTTATGCACATTAATTTTGTAACCTGAGACTTTGCTGAATGTACTTATTAATTCCAGGAGTCTCTGGAGTTTTCTAAGCATAGGATCATTTCATCAGTAAGGAGAGATATTTTCACCTCTACTTCACATGTTTGAATACCCTTAATTTCCTTTTCTTATTACTCTGGCTAGGACTGCCAATGCTATGTTGAATATAATTGTTAACAGTGGCATTCTTGTCTTATTCCAGTTCTAAGTGGAAATGATTTATTTATTTATTTTATTTTATTTTTGAGACAGAGCCTCAAGCTGTCACCCTGGATAGAGTGCTGTGGCATCACAGTTCACAGCAACCTCCAATTCCTGGGCTCAAGTGAGTCTCCTGCCTCCACTTCCCAAGTAACTGGGACTACAGGCGCCCGCCACAATGCCCAGCATGTTTTGGTTGCAGCCATCATTGTTGTTTGGCGGGCCCAGGCTGGATTCGAACCCGCCAGCTCAGGTTTACGTGGCGGGCGCCTTAGCCCACTGAGCCACAGGTGAGCTCACTGAGCCTTCCTTCTTGATGTTATAAAATAATTCCTGTATTATGAGTACCAATTATTCTTTGTAAGTCTGGTATAATTCAACTGTGAAGCCATCTGGTCTGGGGCTTTTTCTTTGTTGGAAGATTTTCTTTGATGATGCTTCTATTTCATTGCTTGCTATTGGTCTGTTCAGGTGTTCTATTTGTTCTTGATTGAGTCTTCTTCAAGGTTGTGTGCTTCCAGGAATTTGACCATTTCATCAATGTTTTCTAGCTTATGTACGTAGATATTTTTGTGGAATTCATGGATGTTGCTTGTATTTTTGTAATATCAGTTGTATTATCTCCTTTTTCATTTCTGATTAAGCTTATTTGGGTGTTTTTCAATTTCTAGTTAATTTTGTGAGAGGTCTACCAATTTTGTATTTTCAAATAACCAAATTTTTGTTTGATTAATCTTCTGAATTTTTTTTGGTTTTGATTTGCTCTGATCTTAGTCATTTCTTTCTTTTCTTTTCTTTTTTTTTTTGCAGTTTTTGGCCAGGGCTGGATTTGAACCTGCCACCTCCCTCATATGGGGCCAGCGCTCTACTCCTTTGAGCCACTGGTGCTGCCCTGATCTTAGTTATTTCTTTACTTCTCTTTCTTCTTCTCCTTCTCCACCTCCTCCTCCTTCTTTTTCTGATACAGAGTCTCATTCTGTCACCCTGAGTAGAGTGTTGTGACATCATAGCTCACAGCAACCTCAAACTCTTGAGTACAAGTGATCCTCTTGTGTCAGCTTCCTGAATAGCTGGGATTACAGGCACCCACCACAATGCCTAGAAGGTTTTTCTATTTTTAGTAGAGATAGGGTCTCTGCATTGCTCAGGCTGTTCTCCAACTCCTGAGCTCAAGTGATCCACCTGCCTCAGGCTATCAGAGTACCAGGATTGCAGGCGGGAGCCACCACACCTGGCTGTTTTCTATTTTTTTTTTTTTTTGTAGAGACAGAGTCTCACTTTATTGCCCTCAGTAAAGTGCCGTGGCACCACACAGCTCACAGCAACCTCCAACTCCTGGGCTTAGATGATTCTCTTGCCTCAGCCTCCCGAGTAGCTAAGATGTTTTCTATTTTTTTGATGTGGGCATTTAAGGCTATGAATTTTTCCCTTAGGACTGCTTTTGCTGAATCCCATAGGTTTTGATAACTATGTTTGTCCCTTTTGTCATATAGTTCAAGGGATTTTTTAAATTTCCATCTTAATTTCCTCCTTGACCCAATAATAGTTGAGCAGTAGGTTGTCTAATTTTTATTATTTTGTGTAGAATTGAGTATTTCCATTGGAGTTGATTTCTAATTTTATTATACTGTGATCTGAGAAGATACATGGTATAATATCCCTTTTTTTTTAATTTGCAGGTGCATGTTTTGTGGCCTGCAATCTTATCAATCTAGAAAATGTTCTCTATGTTTATGCAAAGAATGTTTTTCAGTAGTTTTTGGGCAGAAGATTCTATTAATGTCTTTTAGACCCATTTGCTCTAGAGTCCCATTTAAGTCCAGCATTTCTTTGTTTATTTTCTGCTTGGAGTCTAGTTTTGTAATTGGAATGTTGAAGTGCATGTCTATTATTATGCTATTGTTTATCACTCTGTTTAATCTAGTAAGATTTGCTTTATGTATCTGGGCACACCTGTGTGAGATACATACATACATATTTAGGATTGCTATGTCTTATTGAATTATTCCCTTTGCCATTATATAATGAACATCTTTTTCTTTACTATCATTGATTTTAAATCTATATTTTCTGATGTGAGAATTCCTACATGTGCTTTCATTTGATTTCCATTTGCATGAATATATTTTTCCACCCCTTCACCTTGAGTCTGAATGAGTCCTTATGTGTTAGATATATTTCCTGGAGACAATAGATACTAATTTGCTCTGTATATATATATTTTTAAATCTATTCAGCCATCCTATGTCTCTTGAGTGGGGAATTCAAGCCATTCAGATTTATTGAAAGAATTGATAAGTGGGATGCCTTTATCTTCATCTTATTAGGTAGAACCTTATTGCTTTTTTTCACTTCTTGAGCTATTATTATGAATGGACTCTAAGCTTTAGCTATTATTATTGTTTTTTTTTTTTAGCTTTCACTTTTGAGTGATTTTACACTGGTGCATGTCTATTGGGCTGGTTGACATCTAATGTAGATTTCCTGCAGGGCTAGTCTGGTCTTGACAAATTTGCTCAGTGTTGGCTTGTCTGAAAGGCCTTTATTTCTCCCTCGTGTAAGAAACTTAGTTTTGCATGATACAAACTTCTAGTCTAGCCATTACTTTGTTTACAAAGACTGAGGATAGGACCCCCGATCCCTACTGGCTTGTACTGTCTCAGTTGAGAGGACTGCATTTAGTCTGATGGATTTTCCTTTGTAAACTATGCGATGTTGCCTTATGGCTTGTAGGAGTTCCTCCTTCATACTAACTTTGGCCAGTCTGATGCCTATGTATCATGGTGATTGCCTGTTTCTGATGAATCTGCCAAGAGTTTTTGAGCTTCTTGTAGCTGGATATCTAGATTTCTAGGAAGATTAGGTAAGTTTTACTCAATTATTCCCTTGAATGGATTTTCCAAGCCTTGTATGTTTTTCTTTTTCACCTTTAGAGATACCTATGATTTTTATGTTTGGCCTCTTTATGTAATCCCATATTTTTTTGTAAACTTAGTTCATTCTTTTTATTTCCCTGTTCTTTATCTTTGACTGACTTGTTTAATTTGAAGGCGTTATCTTCAAACTATGAGATTCTTTCTTTTGCTTGGTCTAGTCTATTCTTAAGATTTTCCACTGTGGGTTGGTTGTGATGACTCATGCCTGTAATCTTAGCCCTCTGGGAGGTAGAGACGGGTAGATTGCTTGAGCTCAGGAGTTTAAGACCAGCCTGAGCAGGCGCAAGACCTCATCTTTTTTTAAAATTAAATCATAGCTGTGTACATTAATGCAATCGTGGGGTACAATGTGCTGGTTTTATATATAATTTGAAATATTTTCATCAAATTGGTTAACATAGCCTTCATGGCATTTTCTTAGTTACTGTGTTAAGACATTTATATTCTACATTTAGTAAATTTCACATGTACCCTTCTAAGATGCACCATAGGTGTGGTCCCACCAATTACCCTCCCTCCACCCATCCTCCCTGCTCCCAAGACTCCATCTTTACTAAAAATGGAAAAGTTAACCAGGAGTTGTGGCACCTGTAACTACTTGGGCTGAGGCTGAGGCAAGAGAATTGTTTGAGGTTGTTCTGAGCTTGGCTAATGCCATGAGGCAACAGTGTGAGACTTTGTCTCAAAAAAAAAAAAAAAAAAAAGAGAGTTTTTTTAGGGTGTTTTGTATTTCCTTGAAAGAATCTTTTATTTCCAGAAATTCTATTTGAGTTTTTTAAAAAATAATTCTATTTATTTAATGAATTTGTCATTCACTTGCTATATTATTGTTGTGATTTCTTTGACTTGGTTTTCCATTTTCTCTTGTATTTTATTAAGCTTCCTTATAATCCAAATTTAGAATTCTTCGTCTGACATTTCAATGTTTTCATTTTGTTTGTTATCCATTTGTAAAGAGTTGTCATTGCCTTTTGGGAGTGACCGTTTGCTCTGACTTTTTATACTTCCAGATTTATTTTGCTGATTGTTTCTCATCTGTCCTCTTAATTCAGTCCTAAAGGTGCTGGGCCTGGATTGTGGGCCTATCTTTGGGTCCCTGAAGATCAATCCTTGATTGTGAAGGGGAGAAGAGCGCTGGTTCTGAGTTGCCTGTAGGGTGTTCCAGCAGGCTTGACGCTTCTTTTGGGTTGCCTCTGCACTGCTGTCTTCAGCTATTCCCAGCAATGTGAATTGTGTTCCAGCTTGACCAAGATGGCAGGTGGTACCTGTGAGTTCGCATCAGCCATAGATGATGCCATCATGAGCTATAGAGTTTCCCTCCCTGTCACTGGTTGATATTTGTAGGAAAGAGGTATTATTTTATGTGCCCATGTCAGACTCTATTCCTCTAGGCGGAGTACTTGAGCGCCCTAAGCTCTGGGGGAGACCCTGAAGATTCCTGGGTGTTGTTGGGTCCGCGCTGCCACTGAGATGGAGGGAAGAGCGAGGCGGGTTCGTGGCTAGGTTGTGGGGGCCTGAAAGGCTTTGCAAAGTCTCAGGGCCTCAGAAAATGCTTCTCGGCCCAGCGGGGAAAGCTGCTGGTGTGGGGTCAGGATGAGCGCTCCAATCTGGGAGGGCTGTCCCCGGGGAGGGGCCCACACACTGAGTGCTCAGGCTCTGGGCTGGGGTCTTCTTGCGCTTATCCGGTACACAGTTTTTCCACAGGGAGGCGGGGGTGGGGGTAGGGCGCTCTCGCAAATTGTAGGTGACCCGGCAAAATGCTTGTGGGCAGGAAGTTCCCAAATTGTTCCGCTTCATGTCCTCGAGGGGAAGTGTAGTAGGTACCACTTTCTGAGGAGACTACAGCTGGGATGCGCGCCCACCAAATAGAAGTGGCTGTTCACGAACTTCTAGGTCCCAAACTCACTTGCAGTTGTCTGGAATGGGGGAGGGGCTGCAGCTCCTAGAAAGGCTGAACTTACACTGCCCTCTTGGTTACCGTACGCGGGGGAGAGGCAGTGTCTCATGGGAGAAGGCTGGCATTTCCCCATCACTTGTGGCACCCTCCCGAGGGGCAGCCCCCTTGGATTGGCCAAACTCCTAGGACTCCCTAGTTCACTCCGTATTTGCTGTGGTGTCGAGGTTCGTGGGGCCTTGGGTATACCTGGTGTCTCCCTGTTCACCAAAGGCACTTTGGAACCCCCCTTTACCCTTTAGCTGGTCTCCAAACCTGTCTTGTTTGACCTTCTTACTTCCCAGCTTTGCAGTTTTCCTCCGCGGGGAATCCGGCCATCTCTGACTTCTCTCTCTCTCTCTCTGGTCCACATGGGCGCTGTGACTCTTCCCGCATCTCCTTTGTCTGATATCCTGGCTTCCCAGGAATGGTCCACCCCGCAGCGTCTCCAGGGGCCATTTTGGATCTCCCCCCTCACCTTTTCAAATTGACACATAAAAATTCTATACATTCGTTATATATAAAATGTTGCTTTGAAATATGTACACTTTGTGGAATGGCTACATTGAACTAATTACCATATATATTAGCTCACATGTGTTACGTGTGTGTGTGGTGAGAACACTAAAAATCTCTCTGATTTTCAGTTTTCAAGAATATATATATATATATACACACACACACACACACACACACACACACACACATATATTTTTGAGACAGAGCCTCAAGCTGTCGCCCTGGGTAGAGAGCCGTGACATCACAGCTCACAGCAACCTCCGATTCCTGGGCTCAAGAGAGTCTCCTGCCTCCACCTCCCAAGTAGCTGGGACTACAGGCACCCGCCACAACACCCGGCCGTTTTTTTGTTTTTGGTTGCAGCTGTCGCTGTTTGGCAGGCCCGGGCTGGATTAGAACCCACCAGCTCAGGTGTATGTGGCTGGCGCCTTGGCCTGTTGAGCCACAGGCGCCGAGCCAGTTTTTAAAATATTAACTGCTTTGTATCATCACTATGTTGTACAATAGATCTCTTGAACTTATTTCCTCCTGTCTTATAGAAATTTTGGGCTTGGCACCTGTGGCTCAACGGGCTAGGGCGCCAGCCACACCCCCCGGCGCTGGTGGGTTCGAATCCCGCCCGGGCCCGCCAACCACCAATCCCGGCTGCAACCAAAAAAAAAAAAAAAAAAAAAATGGTCTGGCGTTGTGGCGGGCACCTGTAGTCCCAGCTACTTGGGAGGTGGAGGCAAGAGACTCACTTGAGCCCAGGAATTGGAGTTTGCTGTGAGTTGTGATGCCACAGCACTCTATCCAGGGTGACAGCTTGAGGCTGTATCCCCAAAAAAAAAAAAAGAAATTTTGTATTTTTTGATCAACATCTCCCATGTCCCCCTGATCTTCAGCCCCTGGTAACCACTTTCTACTTTCTTCTGATTTCAAAGCTTCAACATTTCTTTCCTCAGTCACGGTAAGTGCTTCCTTTCTCTACTCTTCCTCTTTCTCCATCTTGCACACTGTTTCCACTGGCATCTCCTTAAAACACAAATTGGAGCATGTTATTTCCATGTCCAAAATTCATCACAGGCCTTGGTGATGTCCCAGAATACAGATCAAACTCCTTAACATCTTAGGTCAGCTGCCTGCCTTCTCCCATCATGCACTCTTCTCCCATCACCCCTACCCTGAGCTTGGCTTTGCCTGCCTTTTGCATGTTTTCTAGCCTCCCCTTACCCAGGCTCCATGCCTACACATCTGCTCTGTCTCTGAAGCAAATGCCAGTTTATCTGCCCAATTCCCAGTTGGCCTTCTGGGCTTAGCCAACCACACCACCCATCCTTTCCCCATGGTAAGAAAACTGGGAACATGCCCACCATAATCTCTAAATGCTGGGTGTTATAGTAAAATTTTGAAATCATAGAGAGTGTGATTGCAAAAGTTTTCAATAATCTAAAAATATAGAGAAAATATCTTTCCAGCTTTCCCCAGTCCCACGCTTCCCCCTAGAGGGAACAACTATCAGTAATTTAGTGTGATTTCTAGACCTTTTTGTCTGCATTTACCAATATACATATAAATAATGGAATCTATATATGAATATGGTCCAGCAGCTTGCTGTTTTTCTCATTTCATATCTCATGGGCATCTGTGCATGCCAGGGCTTAAAATCTTGCCACATTCTTTTAAAGCAGTTGTCTTTTAGTAAAGGAGAGATCAAGGAAAGAAACTGGCTTTCATGTCTTTAGGGTTCTTTAGAAATAAGCTAGAGAAACTCTATTTAATGCAAAAACATGTCTTATTTTTATCTTTATTTTATGTCCTTGAGCACAAGATGTACACGTTTTTCAGGAGTAATTTCAAGCAAATTTTAGTAACTGACATATCTTATGTATTTATTCATTTATTTATATCAACACTCTCCTCTTACTGCAGGTTTTTTGTCTTTGTCCTTATGACCCTGTGCCACCCACCACAGGATCCATTTCCTAATTTGATAAATTTGAATGCAACATTAGAGTCTTTCAACTATATTATTGCATTTAATTTTCATAATGAACCGGTGAGCTCAGCAGGATATAATTATTCCTACTTCACAAAGGAGGAAGTCGAGGCTTAGAGAAAGTCACCTAACTACTAACTGAGTATGTGTCACACTACATTGTCAAGTCAGCTGCTTCTGCGCCCTCTCATTCCCTCCTGCTTGCTGTGGACTCATCACTGTCCCATGAGATGTGCTCAGAGTCCCTGTGTCTTTACTCTTTGACATTATAAAAACACAGTCTGTTTAGTTTTCTTTGGATTGAATTAATTCACACTGATAAATTCACACATAAATGACTATCGTGTTAATGCTCCCATCATTATTATTATGGGAGTTAGGGAATCAATGTAAACCATGAGAATCATACATGGTAGGAATTATTAAAGAAAATAATCTTAGCAGGAATAGGCTTCAGTGGGTCCTGAAGAATTTTATATAGAAGATGCCTTTAATCCATGTCTTTGAATTAGGTTATACCCATTGATTATGTGTTAGGCGGACACAACTAGTTGTATTCTGGCTGTACACTTCAGGGTTCTTGAAGTTTTGGTGTTTATTTTTCAAAAAAATCCTTCATGAAAATGACTAAGATATTTTCAAAAACTAGGGGACCTCTTAACTATACATGTGTAATGCCACGCTAGGACACTTATTTTAATTCTGACCATCTATGACTTCTATTGCTAAAATGGTGACTGAAAAAAATAAACAATTTTCTTACAGGTCTTTGCCTTCTTCTGGGGCCATTTAGTGTTTCAACAAGATATTGCTTTCTTTTTTTTTTTTTTTTGAGACAGAGCCTCAAGCTGTCCCCCTGGGTAGAGTGCTGTGGCATCACAGCTCACAGCAACCTCCAATTCCTGGGCCCAAGAGAGTCTTCTGCCTCTGCCTCTCAAGTAGCTGGGGCGGCAGGTGCCCGCCACAACACCCAGCCATTTTTGGTTGCAGCCGTCATTGTTGTTTGGCAGGCCTGGGCTGGATTTGAACCCACCAGCTCAGGTGTACAAGGCTGGTGCCTTAGCCACTTGAGCCACAGGCGCTGAGCCAAGATATTGTTTTCTTAATATGTGCACCTTATTGCTTAAGAAACTCTGTAGACCCAAAGAGGAATAAGACTTGCAACAACCCTTCCAAAGAGTTTGCCTTCTCTTTTTTGTTATCTGCATGAAAACATGATTTTTTTCCCAAGAAGGATATTAGCAGTGGAATCCATAAGCTATATAGAAAAGTGACTTTTCTTTTTGAGGAAAGAACTAAATTGCACTCTTATTAGCCTGATTGGTTTCATCTCTGTGATGTTTTTGAAACTGTGAGGAAAGATGGCAGGTGATTCTGGGAGGAAGGCAGCGGAGTTTCCTGACAAGAGTGAGGGTGAGTCCACACGCCTGTCCTCCGAATAGGGAGAAGGAGCTGGGGAAATGAAAGAAGGGCCTTGGTGAACTAATTAGTACATAGTACCTCAGAGAACACCACAAGATACTAATAGCTCCTCTGGTTTGCTGCAGACAATATTTAATGAACTTTAGAAAATCAACAAACAGACTTGGCGTCTGTGGCTCAACGGGCTAAGGCGCCAGCCAGGTACACCTGAGGTGGCCGGTTTGAATCCAGCCTGGGGCTGCCAAACAACAATGACAGCTGCAACCAAAAAATGGCCTGGCTTTGTGGCAGGTGCCTGTAGTTCCAGCTACTTGGGAGGCGGAGGCAGGAGACTCCCTTGAGCCCAGAAATTGGAGGTTGCTGTGAGCTGTGATGCTACAGCACTCTACCCAGGATGATAGCTTGAGGTTCTGTCTCAAAAAGAAAAGAAAAGAAAAGAAAAGAAAATCAACAAACAAAAAAGGATCATCTTATAATTCCTTAGAGATGTATCTTCTAGTTTCTCTTAAAGTCTCGGTTTGTGAATCAATTCCTCTTTTGTGATATAAAACTATTAGTTATAGTAGGGATGATCCTTTAACGAATATCTACCATGAGCCAGGCTATGTGCTGCATGACACACACTGATCCCTCACCCAGCCTTCGAGGTGGGCGTCTTCATCCTCATTTTGCAGATGTGCATGCAGAGTGTCCGACGGCTAAAGACTTGTTCAAGAATGAAGAGCTTCGGCGGCGCCTGTGGCTCATCCAGTAGGGTGCCGGCCCCATCTACCAAAGGTGGCGGGTTCAAATCCAGCCTTGGCAGAACTGCAAAACAGAAAATAGCTGGACATTGTGGCAGGCACCTGTAGTCCCAGCTACACGGGAGGCTGAGGCAAGAGAATCGCCTAAGCCCTGGAGCTGGAGGTTGCTGTGAGCTATGTGACGCCATGGCACTCTCCCCAGGGCGATAAAGTGAGACTCTGTCTCTACAAAAAAAAAAAAAAAAAGAATAAGAGCTTGTGGGCAGTGCCTGTGGCTCAAGGAGTAAGGTGCCCGCCCCATATACTTGAGGTGGTGGGTTCCAACTGGCCCTGGCCAAAAACTGCAAGCAAAAGGAAAAAAAAAAAAATGAAGAGCTAGACCTGAAGCCACGCCTGGGGTGTCTGGTCCCACAGTCCCCTTAACTATTCAACTTGTTGACTTTTCCATGTCTGTGGGCTGCAATATTTTGGATGTGAAACGAGACTGAAAGAAAACTGAAGGTATAAATGAAGACCTCCCTGGCTGCTCGGACTTTTTGCAACCTTCACAATACTAACAATAAAATAAATATTCCCAGCAGCGACAGTTTGATATTTTAATGTGTCCTGCATGCTGATGATCAGTCAGCCACATTTGGTGGACACTCACTTTGTGAAACCCAGTTAAATATTATATGCACTTGAAAAGGAAATAAAAGATTCTTGGCCAAGTTTTGGTAAGTTGTATTGAGATGGTGACTCTGGGGAGATGGGAAGAGGTTGAAAGGATACAAAATGGGATGAGTGTTGGTCCTTCACATTTGTGTTGTTGATTACTTGAATGCTGTTGATTAGCATTGTATTAAAAAAGCAGGCAAGTGTAATTGTTCAGTCGATTTCACCACCATATGCTCATTGACCAAAAATTTAAGATCGGAACGATTACTTTGTGACCTGAACTATTCTGTGCAACTTAAGTCAACTTCCTTTGCACACTCTCCCATTTGTCCTGGTGGAAAGAACACTGATGCCACACACTAACTGTGTGGCCCCAGGAAAGGCACTTACTTGGGCACTGTGACAGGCTGCAAGGATGGTCACAGATTCACCATCTTTACCTGCCCTGTGGCTGCTCTTTTAACTCTGTAGCAGCCATTCGAAGAGGCCTAGGTGAGCCTACAGGATGAGGAGATGTGTGGCCCATTTGCCCTGTCATCCTGGCCAAGTAAATGAGCAAGGTCTTCCTAGGTCAGCCAGCTGCTGGCTATATCACTAAAGAACCCACCCAGCATTAGCAGAGCCAGGTCTGACCAGAGGAAGCTGCCTAGCTAACTCACAGAACTGAAGCTAAAAAACTGTTTGTTTCTTTAAGATCCTAAGTTTTGGGGTGGGTTGTTTCAAGCAAAAGATAACTGATATGAAGACTATTATTATATATACATTTAAAAAAAAGTAACAACTTATCCACTGCCTCACCCATAGCACTTAGGAAAAAGTACATGAAATAATGATGTGGTCATGCCTGTGCCCACTGGTGCCTGGGGCAGCAGGGCCCAGCACGGGGCCTGTGTCTGATCAGCCACTCACTGCTACGAACGGCACAAGTGATAAAACTATATAACATATACCAGGGGTCCTCAAACTATGGCCCAGGCCATATGTGGCCCGCCGAGGACATTTATCCTGCCCACCAGGTGTTTTTGCCTCCACTGCCTCTTCTGTTTAGCAGCAGACTCACCCCAGCCCGCAAAATCTGTTAGCAGAAAAACCATTGATTACATTCCCAAACAAAACATGTGTGGATTCACTGAAAAAGTTGCAGAAGGAGTTCCAATTTAGATTTAAAGAGCTTCACCTCCATGAATAGGACATACAGCTTTTCCATAACCCATTTTCTATTAACATTGAAAATGTGGAGGTCAGTTCCCTGAAGTCACTGCCCCGGCCGCCCCTCCTCAGCGGGAGCCAGGCACTGATGGGTGCGGTGGGGGCGGCTGACTCCTCCTGTGGCTCCGGCTCTGGCTCCGGCTCTGGCTCCGGCTCCGGCTCTGCACAGGCGGCGGCTTTCTAGCTTCTCCATGGGGCTGGCCTGCAGCGCCCGGATGCTCTAAGAACATTTCCACTGTTGCTGGAGGACACACATGGTGGGATTCAGAATTCTGGAGAATTGCCTTTGTGAGAAGCTGGAAGTATTTCTTTAAATTCCATCTCTTAGGTTGGCGCCTGTGGCTCAGGAAGCAGGGCGCTGGCCTCATATACCGAAGGTGGCAGGTTCAAACCTGGCCCCAAACTGTAAAAACAGGAACTGTAAAAACAGAAAAATAGCCAGGTGTTGTGGCGGGTGCCTGTAGTCCCAGCTGCTCGGGAGGCTGAGGCAAGAGAACTGCCCAAGCCCAGGAGTTGAAGGTTGCTGTGAGCTGTGTGACACCACAGCACTCTACTGAGGGTGATAAAGTGAGACTCTGTCTCTACAAACAAAATAAATAAATAAATAAATAAATTCTATCTCTTAGTTTTTCAGAGAAATATCAAGAAACCATGACCAACATTAGTAAGAAAGAGTTTGACTGCCACTTACTTGATGAAGGTTTTATTGCCAAGGACATTCTGGACCAAAAAATCAATAAAGTTTCCTCTTCTGATGATAAGGATGCTTTCTATGTAGCAGACCTCGGAGATGTTCTGAAGAAACACCAAAGATGACTAAAAGCTCTTCCTCGTGTCACTCCCTTTTACTCAAACAAATGTAATGACAGTAGAGCCATTGTTAAGACCCTCGCTGGCATTGGGACAGGATTTGACTGTGCTAGCAAGACTGAAATACAATTGGTGCAAAATCTCAGGGTGCCTCCAGAGAGGATTATCTATGCAAATCCTTGTAAACAAGCATCTTAAATTAAGTATGCTGCCAATAATGGGGTCCAGATGATGACTTTTGACAGTGAAGTCGAGTTGATGAAAGTTGCCAGAGCACATCCAAAGGCCAAGTTGGTTTTGTGGATTGCCACTGATGATTCCCAAGCAGTCTGTTGACTCAGTGTTAAATTTGGTGCCACACTCAAAACCAGCAGACTTCTTTTGGAGCAGGCAAAAGAGCTAAATATTGATGTCATTGGTGTCAGCTTCCACGTAGGAAGTGGCTGTACTGACCCTGAGACCTTTGTGCAGGCAATCTCTGATGCCCGGTTTGACATGGGAGCTGAGGTTGGTTTCAGCATGTACCTGCTTCATATTGGTGGTGGCTTTCCTGAATCTGAGGATGTGAAGCTTAAATTTGAAGAGATCACTGGTATAATCAACCCAGCATTGGACATGTACTTTCCATCAGACTCTGGAGTGAGAATCATAGCTGAGCCAGGCAGATATTATGTTGCATCAGCCTTATACTTGCAGTTAATATCATTGCCAAAAAAATTGTATTAAAGGAGCAGATATGCTCTGATGATGAAGATGAGACCAGTGAGTAGACCTTTATGTATTACATCAATGATGAAGTATATGGATCATTTAATTGCATCCTTTATGATCATGCTCATGTAAAGCCTCTTCTGCAAAAGAGACCTAAACCAGATGAGAAGTATTATTCATTCAGCATAAGGGACCAACATGCGATGGCCTTGACCAGATAGTTGAGCATTGTGACCTGCCAGAAATGCATGTGGGCATCTTTGAAAATATGGGTGCTTATACTGTAGCTGCTGCTTCTACTTTCAATGGATTCCAGAGGCCGACTATCTACTATGTGACGTCAGGACCGATGTGGCAACCCCGACTACCCACTCGAAGTAGAAAAGCAGGATGTTGGCACTCTGCCTGTGTCTTGTGCTTGGGAAAGTGGAATGAAACATTACCCAACTTGTGCTTCAGCTAGTATAATATGTAGATATCATTCTGCAGCTGTTAACTGCGAGTTTAGCTTGAATTAAGGGATTTGGGGGGACCATTTAACTTAATTATTGCTAGTTTTGAAATGAGAGTAAGAGTCTTTGTAAGAGTAGGGTTGGCACAGATGCAGCAATATGTAAGATTAGGAGATGGGGGTCACACTTATCTGTGTTCCTATGGAAACTATCTGAATATTTATTTTATATGGATTTTTATTCACTTTTAGACATGCTATGAAAGAGCACCCCTCCGCTGCTCAGCAAGCATTTGTAGCTTGTACAGTGGCAGAATGGGCCAAAAGCTTAGTGTTGTGACCTGTTTTAAGGATAAAGTATCTTGAAATTAAAAAAAAAAAAAAGAAAATGTGGATACAATTTATCAAATGGAACTGGCTGAACTGCAGAATTGTGACTCTCTAAAAGATGTATTCAAGTCAAGCAGCCTTCCTAATTT